>JXWZ01005647.1:0-18612 GCA_000956215.1 Anopheles farauti No. 4 | reverse complement strand
TTTTTTTTGAGGTTTGCAAATTAGTTTGAAAAACAAAATCATTAAAGTGTAAGAACTCCCACGTACCACGCTTTATTGTCCTCCAAACAAACTGCCATTTTCTGCCAACCTATGTGGGTGAGCTGGCTGACAGAGGATCCGCATTGCTTCCGGGCGTTGCACAGAAGTATGAATTGTGGAAGGATTTTCAAGCAAGCAAAAAAAAAAACGACGTGTTAATTTACTCACTCCCGAAAGGGTTCGCTGGGGCCAAGCTATGATTATCTTTCCCGTACACATAATTAATTTCGGTTGCAGCTCCTTGTCTGCCCGGTGGGCAGACACGCGCACACCCCATTGCGACCGAAACTATGAAAGCCCTGCGGAAGTAGTTAGCAATGTTGGAATTAGCATGCGAACCAAGAAGGCTCCTTTCTGGGCAAGTGGTGCCCGAGGAGTCGGTTGGACTTCCTTATTATTCCTTAATTTATTCCACCATCCATTAGTGATGATTACTCAAACTCATGGACCGTCTGGGATGATCCGTCCATCGTAGCGCTGGCTTTGGTTGCCTTTTTTAATTGCTTCCCATCCAATTCACCCTGTTGAGTTTGGCATTTTTTTTGTAAGGTAATAGGTGTGTGTGTGTTCTTGCATTCTTTTCCCTTTTTTTTCAAAACCCACCTCCGAAGGTCTTGCGTACGCCCGGAGAACGCAACCACACTCGACGAGCGTAATAAAACGCCGCAGCCTATAATTAATTCGGGCCCGTAAGAAAACCCTTTTTAATGCTGATGGCGGGTGGAATAAAAATCGCTTCCATGTGAGTGTTTGTGCAGGCGTGCGCCGTTCCTTACCCGAATTCGTCCTGGAATTTGCGGGCACTCCGCACATCCCCACCACCCCTCCACCGCCGAGGGCAACTTGTTGATGAATGTGCGCCGTGAAGGATGGATGATGATGATGACCTGAGCCACCGAGCCGCCAAGAACAAGGTCACGATGGGAAGGAGAAGAGAAGGGCAAGAATGTGTTTTTTTTTTCCTCCTCCGTGGTGGTTTGTTGTTTTCCTGCCCATTTTCGGGCTCGGGTGCTGCCTCCCAGCGCTTCGCTTGACCTCAAGGCATGTCCGGCATTCCGGCGAATGGAACTGCCCATCAAAATCATGTTTCCAGGAATGCTCGGATCCTCGGAAGTCGTACAGGAAATGGGGCGCTCGCGGGAAGGGTAGAATAAAGTAACAAATTAAACTTCCCAAACCAAAGAAGAAGAAAAAAAAACAAAACAAAAAACCCAAGCAAAGCAAATCCCTTGTCCCAAAGGGAACGCGCGACGCGCGCGATAAGCGAAGAAAAAATAATTTCTTTTATACGACTCGATTTGTGTGGTTTTTTTTTATTTTGTTTAGTGTTTTTTTTTCGCTTCTTTGATGCCGGAACCCAAAGATTGGCATCAGGACACACAAAGCCTCTGTGGGCACACGAAACACGCATGTGGGCATGTATTTTAGCTACTCCCGTCGTGGTTCGTCCGTGGCGACAAGGATCGCGCCCGGGAATCGTGGCATTAAAGTCTTCTTAATGATTGTTTTTTTGTTCCCTCCCGTATTTTCTCCTTCGCTTTGTCGCGACGGGGAGCCGGCTTAAATTGGATTTGATAAAAAAAAAAACCGTCTGAAGGGTGCATTCATTAAAAAATATAATTTTGATGTGACGGGAGGACCGTGTTCTGAGGAAATCTAATCTGCTTTCGAGTTTGGAAGCCAAAAATAAAAACACGAAATATGCTTGGGAGAACACAGCACACGCGTGTTCCGTCAATGAGAGCACCCCCGGTTGGAAGCATCCAATACTTTCCGAACATTTTATGTTAAAACCCGGCTCAAAAGGTATCCACAAAATCGGCTTCCTTTTTCCATCCGATGAAAAGCCCGGGTCCCCGATTGGAAAGGTCCTGATATTGGGTCCCACCGGCCGTACACCGGTGGTGGGTGTAATGAATGAATTTGTGGCCGAGCTAAACATTATTTCCGAATAAAATTAGCATTTAATGAGAGCTCGAAGCTAAAAGTGGGGCGAACGATCGCACCCGAGCGGATGTGGAAATTCATTTACAGATCGTACAGGTGTGTCGAGGACGCGTTCAGAAATAAACCATAAAACGTGCCCTGTGAAACAATGGGCAGTGGGTCGAGGACGCTGCTCTTCGCTCGTGTACCGTATTAAATAGCGATTTCCTGTCTGCAACAACTGATAACCTCATTTGCGCTGGTAATGACTTGCTATTTTTACGGTGCAAACACCCCCGACAACCGAATTGGCTGACATTAGTGAAGGATTTGGTGGTAGCGCCGGGAGGAGGACGCACCGTACTGTAAGGTTTGGTTCAGCAAATGAGAACAGGAAAATAAATTGCTAGCTGGGAAAGTAAAGAAAAATGGTTCGCCCAACCATAGCCACGCTGCACAATGGAGTAAGAACGTACATATTTTTACATGACAATAACATGTTCCTTAATCGTCCTTCCTTGTAAAATTATGCCATAACTTTTAAATTTAAACTGGGAAATACAAAAGAAAATCGTTTTTTTTTCTTTTCTGATGTTCTGATAATTTTTAACTACATAGAAATGTTTTTTTTATGACATTCAAAGTCACATTAACAACTGTACCTAATCATTTCTACTCACGTCCAAATAAAATCCTTGCTTGCTACATCTGAAGTTCGTTTCATAATTGTTTGTGGTTTATGTTTTTTTCATATTTTAATTATTTATTTTTGTATTATTATTTGTGGTAAAAACCTGCCAAGTTTATACGTTCTTATCACTTTTTTTTTAAGTAAGTCTCAAATGTATTTATCTTTCAGTGCTAAGCAACAGTTATTTATACAAAACCACATTTTCATAAACTTTCATGCTTTAGCTTAATGTTTTTGAAAGCATAACAAGTTTTTTTATACTTCTTTTCGAAACAATTTATTCTTTGTTAACCTTCCCAGTATTTAACAGCAAAGCATTTAACAGCAGAACAAGCACATTTTAATAAATACTAGCATCTTCTGACAGTGAAATTTTTGTTCTAAACAATTAAATATTTGTACCATGTATACACCAAAACTTTATATTTCATATCCTTACCGAAATTGTACCTTAAAAACCCCGCTGTATACTAGAGCTGACCGGAATAAAAAAAAACGGACTCGACCATTCCATGGCTCAATTGTTTCATCAACATCATCATCATTAGAACGAAAGTAACGTACACACAAACCAGAAGCCGGGCGAAGAGCGAATGCTGAAATTAGAACCGAGCGCAAACATAATGCAGCGACGAACAGGGGACTTCTTCTCACAAAAGCGCATTAAATACCTCGCCCAACCGCAGAAGCGTGTTCAAATGCGTTAAGAAAATAACCGAACCGGCTCTACGGGCGCTCGAGCGCTGTTGGAAAAATCGTCTTTTTTTCCCGGCGATCCAACACCATCCCAAGGGATCATGTTTTCCTCCGCCGCCAGGGTTCGGTTGCCAGGTTTCTGTTACTTGTCGGGTTTTGCTGGCCGCTGGAGCTGGAGTTGTTATCAAATTAAAAACTTGTTTCCCCAGCCACCGCACGATGGCCCAGCCGCGGGTTCTGAAAGGGACTGAAAGAAATTAAGCTTAGCCCCGTGTGGTAGCTTCAAGTGTTTGCCGGGAGAAAGTGGTCCAGGAGACGGGAGACGAACAAACATGACGAGGAGTCGGAGCTAACCTTCCAGTCAATCCCTTCGGCGGGAGGGGGAAAAGGGAAAGAAAACGAAAACGGCTAGTCTAGTCCGGCGACCGCAAGATCTAGCCCTGCCAAGCTTAAAAGGGTTTCACTTCCCACTGGACGCTTGATAGACACAGCGCCTCCTGTCCTTTCCTCCGTGCACGATCGCTCGGACCAAACCGAAAAGCGTGGAAACATGGACATCCCCGGTGCGCTTGCATGTTCATTCATAATCACACCACCGCTCGAGGATCGTTCGTTTCAAATTTATTAATGGTGGTAAAGCGAGCCGGTTAAGCAACTTACAACGGTTCGGTTTGGACGATTTCTTTTACGAGCCTTTTTGGAACGAGCCCAAGCACGGCCGAGAGCCGCACGGGACTAATCAGGGAGCAATAATGTTGTGGGGGAGAGAGAAAAAAGAAACGAAACGAAGATAGTGGAGTATCGAAGACGACACCTGCTGAGAACTTGATCGCCGCATTGGAGAGTGTTTTTTTTTTTTGACGTCCAAACTTATACCCTGTCATAAATGGGTTAGTCCTATTAAAGTAGATAGTCCAATTTATTAGCGCTTATTTGTTTCTCACGATGTGTAGCGTGAAGAGACCGCGACTGGCTGCACCATGGAACCATCTTTAAGAACCGATTCAAGCTTTTCCTCTTGGCAAAACCAACCGAAGGTTCATCGATTCCGTGTGCAAATTCGCGTGGATTTAATTAAAAGCGTATCCATAATGTCGCTCCTCCCGGGCGGGGCTCCTCCACGCGTCAATCGCGATTAATTAATTGATTCCCGCGCAGCCGGAAATGGGGTATAAAATGTGCTTGGAATATATTACCCATCGGGGCACGGTCCGATTGAAATTAAATTAAAAGCTGTAGCAGAATCGGCGAACGCTACCAGCTCAATGCAACGCAGCGTTCGAGAAGTGACCTGCGATAAAAACCGAAGAGCTTAAAATACGCCCGCCACCCGTTAATAGGAGAATTTACGTTCGTTGCGTTGGGAATATTTTATTCTACAGACGGCCGCGCCGTTGACCGGTTGGTAGTAAATTATTAGTGACGAGTGTGTGAAGGAGTTATGGCGGGAAGTTGGTAGATAAAAAGTGCGACCACGCCGATCGTGTTGGCCCGTTATTGATGAAGACATAAAAGCTGTCGGAACAGTCACATGAATCATATAGCTTTATGCATTTCGGAGAAGGCGAATAATATTTCTCGATTTAAATAATATGATTCTATAGCTGGTGCTTGATAAGATGATACTAAGAAAATTTTCATAGTGGTAATAGTGCCAGTTTTATTGAACTTTTTGTATAAACTTTATTGGTTTCAAAAATGAAAATAAATATCGTCGAAAATAATAAAGTAAGAATTCAATAAGCTTTGAAATAAAATAATTTAAAAAATAGAAAAAATGCAGAATCTAATACCTAGACATAATTTCGGAAACTACACAGAGCGATTGCAAAGGGCAAGAGTATTAGCTATTATATTCCGAATAAAATGTCTTTATTACGCGATAAAAAAGCTTCTAAAATTTTGTTGCTTTTTCACAATAAATATACCAGGCAATTTTTCATAACCTTTTAAAACATTTTAAAATAAATCTACTGTTTACGGAGCGATTTAAATAGCCTTCCGAATAAACTTCAGAATGCTGGCTCTTTGTACCCTAAACGATTCTGAATAAAGGAAACCCCTTTAATATAGCCCTTTTATGGTCGCTCGGTTGGTGGCAATCCATATGACAAGGATGCCTGTTTCCTTTGATGATGATCTAATAAACTCCAAATAATAATTTTAATCATAAAATCATTATACCAATTGTGTTTTTTTTGGAGTATTTACAACAGACTTTGGAAGTAAAAAATGGCGTTTCGTAATAAAAGTATTCAATATGTTACAAAGAATCAAAGGATTGTAAAACTTTTTTATTTATTTTATTTTAATAAAATTTATTTATTTTAACATGAATCTTGACAATTAAAGTTCTTGATCTACTAAAGGAACCGGAGACAAGTCAAGCTTTATTAAATTCAATTTGATGTTCAATAAACATCAAGCATATCTTAATGAAAAGGAAATCGAGCATCAAATTTGTATAAACGATTTTTTTTTCAAGAAACATAAAAGACATCCCACAAAACTCGGCATGAGAATGGAATGGAATGGAACTGAAAAATAAATCATACATGCTTATGTGATATGTAAAAAAAAATCTATTAAACAGTCAATCATTTGTCATCAAAGGGAACGAACAAACGAAACGTGCTGTGTCGAAGTGTCGATAGATTTCCAGATACGCTCTCAAACCCGTTTCAAAAACAATTTACCTTGCAGACGAAGAAAGCCGCTGCGCCCCGCAACGGGTTTCCCGGTACGTTTCTCTTACGTATTCCTATTACAAAACTCGCATTCCTTGCCGCAAGGCTAGCAATCGATGCCGACGATGATGATGTTGCATAAGAATCGGGTGGTGTTTTCTCCATCACGCTCCGGCGAACAAATTATTAATAACCTTTTGACACCGATTAACACCTTTCGCGCTTACAAATACGCCTGAATGCATGCACTGATTAATAGAGATCGCTTTTTTCTTGACACTCTTGACAACTTTCCGATTGCATAGACATGCCGAAAAAAAACGGGCACACCATTTGGCACCTTTTAGCATCGTGCTTGAGAACGAAAGCTAGAAATATGTTTCCCCATCAGTGGGTGTGGGCGTGAAGTGTGGTTTTTTTTTCTGCACCACCCTAGGCTACCTTTATAAAAGCCTTTAACGCTCTCACGACTCTCGCGGGCTAAAGCGTGCCTTTTTGTGGTCATTCACGTCACGGCAATCGGCGACCGGTTCCGAAAAGGAACGTTTCTCAATCGCAAAAAACACCCGACGACCAATTATAGGCAAAGGGCTCGCCCGGGTGTAGCCTCCAGCCGCAGGCGGCCCCGTTCCAAATTCGCCCGAGCGACAAGAAAGGCTACCTATTTTGGGCAAAGTTTGGAATCACCACGTTGGTGCCTTTTATAATTCCACCGAGAGCGTTAGGTTTGGGCAGGTTAAATGTCCTAACTCTTCCCATCCCGGCCGCGTGTGTCCCACTTACCTCCCTTCCCCCCTTCATCAAGCGTGGCGATCCGTTCGCTAACGAATGTGTCAATCATGGCTGCATCAATAAGTCAAACAAACGGTCAAAGCCGGCGTGCCAGCGATGACGTCGCCGCCACCGACCGCTGGAATGATATAATAACATTTACAATCCGATTCCGAAACCGGTCGGTGGCTTTGGCAGCAATCCGTACCCACCGTTCCCCCGAATCGTTCGGCGTCCTTTGAGATGTATAGATATCACGCTCGGAAAACAAACAACAAAAAAACAACCACTCCGTCTGTCAGTTCGATCTGTCATAAAACGTGCGAGAACGTGCGCGCCACTCGAGCCTGTCAGTCCTGGCGCTTGGGTACGTCTCTAACTTCGTCCTAATGGCAACTTTTCTGCGATCGTTTCTAGTCGGCTGCACGGTGGACAAGCAACAAGCAGCAATAAGCAAAAAAAAAGATATCGTGTGACGAGTATGAAGATAATAGCGGCTTCTACCTCTCCCTTTCAAAAACGGGGATACTTTCTGCCGGATACGCGGATAACGAGTCCGGTGAAGTGAAAACAAGCTCGACCTAGTTTGTGTGCTGCCGTTTTCTCTTTTTTTGTTTTTCGTTTCTTTTATTTTTGCCAGAAAATTGGATCTCGAAAACGCTGCAAACGGGATGCTTCCTACGGCTGGTCGGATGCATTTCTTTCTTTTCCCGTGCAGGATTTACGTTTACATTCTTCGGACCCGGAAGGGTTGCCTTTTTGAAGCATCCTTGCCGGGAAAAACGGGGATGGGAGCGATGTAGGAAAGTGCATTCAAAATGCATAAGCTTTATTCATGCTTCCTGTTCCGCTTTCACTCCCCCTCCCTTCCCTTTCTTTTCTGATATTTTTCCTACCAACAAAGTGTGCAGCATGGGACGTGTGACATGTATTTTTAGTAGCTTTCAGAAGAAAAAAAAATAAACAACACACGTAATAAAAGCGCAAAAGAAAAGAGGCAAGAAAATGTGAGAAAATAGTTCCCTCACTGTGAGGTGTGTCGCGCAAAACTGGTGTCGAATAACTTCCCTCGACGGGGGGAAGCGTATTCGGTGACGAACAAACAGGGCGGCATCAGCAGAATGAGCATGTGCCCTAGAGGCGCATGATAGCGGCCCTTTGCAGCGTCTCCATTGTAAACCGGCAGCGTCAGGATTAGACCGCTTCTCGTGCGCTGGGCCCCTCAAGCAGCCAGCGATGGCGGGAGTGATCCACACCACCGGCCCGACCGGAAGTGATTGCTCAGGAAAATTATAGAACCGACTCCCGGTGGAAAGTCGACGGGGAAGTATTTCAAAACAAAAAAAAAGTAAAATGCGAGTTGGCAAAAAGTCATGATTTATCGCAAAACCCAACTACACCGCTTTTCCCCCGTCGGTCGCTCCGTTGACTTCCTGACACCTGTGACACGCGCAGCGAAAGTGCACCGTGCACCGTTTCCGGCTGTCACAGTGCCACGGAGCCTGATGGCCTGATAGCGCCATGGTTTCGCTTCGCTGAAAGTGACGGGTGTGATTTGCGTGGAGGAAATATGAACATTTTCTAAGGACAACTTCGGTGCGAAGCTTCGGTCGGTGAATTTGGTTTCCTTTGTATTATGTATCCGACCACGTCGCCGCACCGTAAGTGGTTTGTTTTCTGCTGCAAGCTTATTAGTGGGAAAGCTTTCCTGAAATTGAAACTGCTCGCGCCAGTTGCCGGTGAGACCGGAAGACTTGTTCTGTTTGATTTTTGGCTCCAGAATTTATTATGATAATTTTATAAAAAAAACCTTTTCAAGTTACTTTAGAAGGTAGTCAAAAACAAAGGTATAATGGAAACATAAATCTAGGATAATTTCCTGTTGAAGAAAGGACAATCTTTTAGCAGGTAATACACTATGAACACAATAAAAGATATTCTATACTATATTCCTTTTCTTGTTGCTCTATTACCTTCAGAATTTTGTTAAAATGGGTCATATGAAAATATAAAAGTATCATCGAGTATGAGAATAAAATCATATACTTCTTATACATTTTAAAGATAACGATTCAATTAACCTTTAATTTATTACTAAAATCGGATGATATCATGGAATATGATGTAGAATATTCTTTCAAACATAATATTCATATTCATAAAAATTTAATGTCTTAATGTACCTGTGTCGTTTGAAATATTTGCTTCAAATGATTTTTAGACCGTTTCTCTGAATGTTTTTCTAATAATTATTCGATTTACGAAATTAAATGCATTTTTTGTGGTCTTGTGGTCAGTTATTCGATGAATATTTAATTAAAAAATATTTTGTTGAACCTTTTGCTTAAGCACATTAATAGTTAGTTTGATGATTGTGGATAAAAGATTCATTGATTTTTCGCTTAACTTTATGAGCGAATTTTGGAAAATTATTAAAAATAGATATAATATTTTAATGGTCTGGATGAATTTAATCAAAACTATTCAAATAGAGAACGACATTATTCTATCTTGAAAAAGGATTTTTTTGCTTCTAATCATTGTCGATTGGAATTTGAGAATAAGTTTATTTCTTCAAGTGGGATTTCCAAATTCCAAGTGGGATTTCCAAACTTGTTTCCAAGTATGCAAATTTCGAGCAAATGTGCTCTCTAATCAGTGGACTTGCAAACATACACTTCACCAAATTCACCGCACCGAAGCAGAAGCAAACCAGCTCCCGTAATATGCAAAACTTGCACATCAAAATCGGATTTCGATTGTAATCCTTTCCCCCAAAACGAACGAACGGGGCCGCTCTCGCCGGCAAACCGACATCAAACTCGCGTCAGTGATCAAATTCTCATCTCCTCTGGATCGTTTGAAACTGGAACTGATCCCATCGTCGGAAGCCCCGATCGACACGAGCGGATTATGGGCTGTCTGACAGACTGAACTGACAGACTGACTGGCTCAAAGCATCTTTTTACGATTTTCATTACAAAGCCACGATATGATGGACGCTGTAGAGCTTCACTTCCACCTCCACTCCCGTAAAGATTATTGCACCAAAAGCTTCTCACACGGAGCGATCGGTCCACTGCTGCTGCGGGGCAATAAATCGTGCGCTTCCGAAAAACGATGACGACGGAAAACAATCGACCCTCGCAAGGGCACAGATGTCATCGCGACAAAACTAGTCCACCCGGCGAAGGGCGAAGATTAGCTTTCACCCGTGAGGTGGCTCGGTCTGGTGTTGCAAGCAGATAAACATCGCCCACGCGGCCGGAAGACCAAAGCTAAGCCGTGCTGGGAAGGCTTTATCCTAGCCGGACCCGGCGACGGGTAGCTGCAGTGAACGGAATACCGATTAGCTCGATCTTGACAGCTGTTGGTCAGGTTTCTCAGCCTTCTGTGTCACGACACACATCGGGACATCACGGGCCAGGCCAGATAAGAACCGACCGCAGGGACGTGGACAAATCTTCGCCGGTGCCCACGCCGACCCGGCGCAGACGAATGGGCCAAATTAAAGTTAGTTATCGTCGGCGTGCCGGGTCGGGCGGATGACTTTCTACCTTCATTATTTAGGTCGACCGGCCGGCCGTGCCGTGACACATGAGACACACGATTGCTTTGCTCTGTGTGCCGGTGCTGTGCGGGAGTCACCGACGGGCAAGCGGGGCATAAATTAACCTTAGGATGGTCCACGCGAAAGATATAACCCGGAAGCGAGATAGGGAGCGACCGTCGAAACGCCAGAAGTAATTCGTTTGTACAGATTTGGGGAGAGAAAAGCATTAGCGTAATGCTTCGGTGTGTTATTTTCGGTTGAAGTAGTTCCTTCCAGGCGGGAACGGGACAGGACCTACCCGACGCACGCTAATGGGTTACTTTATCTTGTGTCCTGTGCTTGTTAAGCTACAGCCCATGACCGACAGTGTCTCCCGGCGCGGCACCCTCGTCGGCAACCTTGTGCGGTAGATTAGATGGGATTGCTTTGGTAAAAACCACCCCCGACAAGCGGTCCCTTTGCCGGTCCCTTTCGAGAGTGCTAATAATCCACACATCCGTTTGGGCGGGTTTATCCCCACCCCTGCCCAAAAAGCTCTACAGCTTTCTACATCGTTCACAGCTTTTCGCCACCAGCAGGCACGTACGGCAAATGTTCTCCTAGAAGACTCCACAATTCATAACGCTATCATTCGGTGGATCAAGATGTCATGTCGAATATTTCGCCCGCCCGGTTTTTCGACATGCCGCAAAGCGAGCGATTGAAAGGGCGACTTAACAAGCTTGAAGTAACTGCCGCTGGTTTTATGAATGAGCTGGAAGTAGGTTACACTTTGAAGACGTTTCGCAATTCGGGAGAGAAATTATACTCATCAAATGGCTCGTAATGGAGATGGAGGTGGTGAACTGCAACTCGGTTAATGTCAGCTTTTAAATTCGATTTGGGGGATGATGGGGTATATTACTAAATCGTTCTCCTTTTAATGTATGTGTCTTATTTAATGTTGAGGGAGAATCGTTTTCTTAAATTTTGGGATTATCTTAACTCTATAACTTTAGTTTATTTTACCAAAAATTTAACGAACACAAATACCATCATTCGAATAGAGGTACATTTAAAAAAGTTTCACAAAACGTATAGAATTTTGACAGAATACTTTGAGAAAAAATACATCAAAACTGCATCAGCAATGCAAAAACTACAACTCGACAACTTGTGGTAACAAATACATTAATTTGTAAGAATATCATCTCAACAAATTTTGTAACATGATATTTTATTAAACATTTTATATTTTTCATAATTGTTGCACAGTTTGTTTTAATTTTGCTAAGCCTTTTGATTGGTTTTTCCTTGAGTTTTGTTGGTAGTATTAAAAAGTATCATAGCTGTTTAAAATAATCCTGAGTAAACGAAAAGGACTGAAAGTGATTTTTTTTCTTTTTATACTTCTTTACAAAATTCATACAAAAAAGAACAAATAAATTAAAAAAATCACAAAGTATTTTCTTAGATGAATTTACTCAATTCCAAAGATCATATTTTATTTTTCATACATATCAAATACATATCATGTTGTGTTTGCATACAATATATTTACTTAATTGAATACAAATTGTTTACTTGATTGCAGAATCTGTATTCCTTTTCTTAATCGAAAAAAAACATACCAAATTTCCGGTCGCAACGTTTCCTCCGGCGAACCCAATCGGCACGCCAAATATGACAGACAAAAGATAAATAATACCCATTTATCTTTCTCCCTCACTTATTACTGCGCTCGTGCACAAAGTGCATCAAAACATTCGCCGTAATTTATAACCCACTCGTTGACTCACGGAGAAAAGTGACTTAAAAATATCGCGCTCAACCCATCCCGATTTATTCGCATCGGCGTGCGCAGCATAACAAGGATAAAGGCAAAAGAAAACACATCATTCCGATGCCGGCATTTCGGGGTTTCAATCTTACATAAGAAAAGCAGTGAAACAACTGCCCACGGCAGTTGATGGGGAAGCGATACAGGCTCCTTCGAGCCTCTCGATCCTTCCGCGAAAATGGGGCAAAGACTTCCGTTCGTTTCTTTTTTTTTTGTGCTGCGTTTTTTTTGTTGCCCGGGTTCGTTGGGACTGGAAGTTTGAAAATTTTCCCCAAAAATAAAACCACCAAAATGCCGCTAAGAAGCGTCGTAATCCTTTCGACTTTTCTTGGATCGAACATTTTTTGCTCTCTTAATTTTTGACGGCCGCATCTTGGGCCACCGAACCGCACTTCCTTACACCCAATTACGTTTGATTTAATGCCCATCGGTTTTCTTTCACTTTTCCCGCGCGCAATTATACCCTCGCTGCAAATCGCTGAAATCGAAAGCAATTTATTATCGTGCTCCTCGGGCCCGGTCGCTGGTCCGTCCCTCCCCAAAGGGGCCGTCGAAAGAAGCTTGCCTTTTGCTGATCAACGTCTGTTCGTTTTTTTTTTCTCCACTCGCTTTCTTTGCAGTTCCATTCGTTCGTTTTTCCCACAGTGGGCTAACGCTGCGATAGCTTCGGTTTTGGAACGTGCGTTGGCCTGCCGGTCGGATTGCAGCGCAGCGTGAAGAACGCGCAATTGCATCAGCCAGCCGCCCTCCTTCGGATCCGGTGTATCCGGCACCCGGCCGGTGGTTCGGAAGAGCTACTGAACACCACCGACCATCAAAGTAGGCTACGAAAAAGGAGGGGAAAAAACCTCAACCCCGGGCACATCACGTCAACGGGCAGCCATAGCAACAGCAGGGCAATCGCGAAGCAACAACATGGGCGCACAGTACGTGCTGTTTGCGGTTTTGCTGGTGCCGGTCGGTACGCTGATCGGGGGCGCGTACGGTGGATCCTGCCGGGAGGCCACCCTCTGCTGCAACGGGCGCGACTCGTCGTGCGTGGTGCAGAAGGCACCGCTGAACGCGATCATCGAGGACCTGAACGATAAGCCGTGCTACTGCGATCACGCCTGCCTCAAGCTGGGCGACTGCTGCGACGACTTCAAGTCACACTGCGGAGGTAAGTCTGTTTGGAGCATATTTTCGAACGGTGGAAGAACGATGCAGTGTGTGTGTGTGTTTTTTTTTTTTTTGAGAAAAGGAAGCAGTAACGATCTAAACGGATTGAAGTGTTTAATGTGATTTCGTAATTTGAAAGAGCTCCCGGGGATGTGGATTCGTACAAAGTAATCGGTTCGTGTGAGGAGTTGCTCGGGATATTAAATGGTTTAGCGAGATGCAATGAAGGTTTCGAAATGTAGCGAGTTGTGAGTTTGATGTAGAACTTGAGGTGTAATTTATAGATACAAATGATGATTAAATTTTTCAGTTCTGCGGGATACTGTGGGTACTAAGAGAATACACTTTGAAAATAGGAATGTGCCTTAGGACTTAAAAGTAAAGGTCTGGAACAAAATTATTAAACAAAATTAAACAAAATTATTATTAAACAAAATTATAATGCACTAGCTTACGACGATAAATTGTTCAAAGTATTAACTTCCCAAGAGATTAGATTTCGATGTTTGACTTTATGAAAACTTTTTTCGGATATTTCTACTATAGCTGGATAGCTTGATTATGTCTGAAATTTTGATTTAGAATTTTGCATACCTGTGAATGAGGAGAATTTTGAGATTTAGTTTTGGAAGTATCTCAGGTAATACCAGTTTTTTTTTATTTTGTTGCACTGTGTTCTGGCTCCATAAGCCAAAGTTTTTATTGGACCCGAAATTATTGCTCAGATTTTATATAACGTGTTTAGATAGTCCTATGGAAGATAAAAAAAAAACAAAATTATTTCATATTTTCAACTAGGGCTTTTCACGGCTTCACAGCCTTTGTCCTGCTTATATCGAAGCTTTCAGCCATAGAAAAGGTATATTTTGCTTTCGAATACCCGACCGATTCAATCATAGCTCTCACCCGAGCGAATCACTCACAAATATTTTGTACTCTTATTATTTCAAAAAAAAAATTTCCTGCTTTTTTCCAAATAAATAACATTTTGATTTGTATCAATCAAGGTTCCAAGATTATTTCCAATCGTTACAAATATATGTTTTATTACAACTAGAAGCTACGCTCTTCTTCAAAATTATTAACAATTTTTCTTTTAATTGTTGAATATTGCCTAATGTTTGAGTATATTATAAAAGGGTTCCATTTCAGTATTTAAAAGAAAACAATCGTGTACGTTGGCTCATACGCATTACTCTCACAGCTGTATTATAACGTCATCCAAAAATTTTCGCTAAAGCTCGTGATTTATCGACCCAATTGCAAGCTGACCAAAAGATGGGCGGAAATCGTTCATCACACTTACTACGCAATCAATCAGTGCAATGCATTTACATGAAACAAAACCACCACTTCTCCCGGTGTGTCATTTTCCGCCCCATCTCCGCTTTCCCGGGGGCGCAGCATCTAATCCTTCCGCATTAGACGAGATTCAGGCCGAAACTGATAATTTGTCAGTTCGATTGTGCCTCAGCTTTTTCCCAACCCCTGCAGCTGGACATTCGTCGGAACGCACACGCGCATCGAACCGCATCGAACCCGTTTGCGATTCCGTTCCGTCGGTCATCGATTCTCATTTGACCCAATCCACGATCCAGTCACCCCGTTAGTCACCCCGGTCTGGCCGTTTTCCCCGTTTGGGATAGCCCTCCCGCCGGGGGGACTCGGTTGGGTGAAAGAAGTAATTGGAAAGTTGGCAAAAAAAAAGGATTAGATGCGTCGGAACGATTTTTCTTGTCGCGGTCGGATGCGTGCCGTAATGGGACCGATGTGGATGACCTCCGCATGGGTAGGTCGGATCGCTTTTCCCCTTTCCCCCAGGACGCAATGATTGCATAATTAATCGTTATGCTGCGCTATGAATCACGCCGGAGCGCACGTACCGCAGCGGACGGATCATAAATCAAGCACTTTGGATTTTCCACGTGCTGGGACCTGGGGCTCAGGGTGTTTTCGTATTATTTTTAGTGAAATCTCACCAACGTTCGCTACTCTCTAGCTGGGAGTGGACAACCGGCGGTAGTCGGTCTGCTTCCCTCGATTGATTTGCGGGCCGGCGTTGTTTTAGGGGATATATTGCAACAGCTTCGGTTGGGGATGCAACAGAAAATCCGTGGTTAAGAGCGCATCGTCGGACCGTTGAGGCCCATACATTACCACACATTATTTATGGTAATTTTCACCATTCAAAGTGAGGCTCATCACAATTTGGAGGTGCTATACAGGCTGACCGGGTTCCCATGTTCCCAGCATTTGCATCGGGATGCAATTTAAGGCCCAACATTTGCGTTTCAAAGCAGTTCAGCGAACAAAAAAAAAACGTTTGAAGACAAACGGCAAACGGTTCGGGTGTCGCAAAATCTGCCGTGATTGGATGGAAAGTTTCTGCCACCGGTCGAGGCACCGGAAAAAGGCGAATTTCTGACGCCCGGCGTTAGAATAGTTTATGAATATGTTGATGCCTTTTTCTTTTATCTGTGTGCTTCTCTAGCGTCAACCTGCTGTTGCACGAAATTTGTAAAATCTGAATCACAAAAATCATCATAAATGAGAAGCAAGGTGCAGGGTGGGATTGGACGCAACCCACGACGACTCGCCGTGAAACAAAAATTCGAACAAACCTCACCGTAAAAATAACCATTTCCGGTCCTAACTAACTTCCCTTCTGTGGGCAGACGTTCGCTCTGGATCCTGTGAATTTTCTTTCCGGCGACGGAAGGGAGATCGTTACCATCCAAACATCAACTTCCTCGTCATCGTCCGTTGTCATCGACAGTGCCGGACGATGGAGCGATGAAATTCATGGAAAAATTCGAAGCCCGATCGACGCTCCAGTCGCTCCTGGCGGCATCGTAAAGTTTTACGCACACCCGTCACCAATGGCTGTCGACCTGAAACAGAATAAAACAAAAAAAAGCAACTTGAATTTAAATGAAAATGGTAATGGCCAGGTTGGCCGAAGTGTGCTCCGCGGCAACGGCAAGGTCGGGAGGATGGGCTGGGGCAGGTGACTCGAACCAGAAAACCCTCCGGTTCGCTTTTGCCCATTTGCCGGTGCTGGAAGAACTTTTCGGAGTGTTGTTTTTATTTTAATAAGAAAATCGGAGCTAGTGATTGAAGCCGGCAGTGGCAGAGGGTTCGTTACTGGTTTGTTTATATTTATTTCATTTTACATTAAATTTTCCCCATCCAATTTTCTTGTGGAAGGTGTGTATGTGTGTGTATGTTGTCGTTTTTCCGGTGTACGGAAAATTTTGATAATTCTAGTGAGTGTTACGTCATTCACGTCATTGTTTATTCGGATGTTTTTTTTTTCTTTGGTCTGGTAAGGGCTTTCCCTGCTGTCTGGCTTTGAATATTCATAAGTAAATATGAGGTGTAAACTTTTTTAATTATCATTTACAGCGTGGTAAAACATGTGACTTACTAAAGGGAACTAAAAGTTTGATATCTTTCTTATTATTCCTGCAAGCAGTTTTTGACAGTTGATTGAAGTAAAAATTGAGTTTGTTTTTTTTTTTGTGAATTAAAACATTGAAAAAATGGTGTCAAGATATCAGCAAGCATTTTCTTAATTTTGATTGAAAATCGACCGTGTGTAATATATATTTTAAATATATATATTTTTCATCCAGACGTTATATTTAACAATTTGCATCGTAGTGTTATACAATATTTACTATGTTTTACTCTATCGCTGAAGAATAATAACATACAGAACATTGCATACATTCGGGCGCAGTAAAGATTAAACGTCAAAGGAGGTGCAATTATCCGTGCGTATAATTTGTTTACTGTTCTCTTTCAAACGTCCTGTATTGATTATTGTAAAATGCATCTTTTGTGAGTCCAATCGCTTCTTGAAACACCACAATGGACTATTTAACACGTATTTGTAAATACCGCTCACAACGTCCACCGTACATTAGGCAAGCAGAATATTAATCACCAAGAACAAGAACGTCAGAAGCGTTCGAGCGTCATCAAATGCAATTCAAGTCTACATCTTGGCATACAAAACAACACGCAGCCAGTTCCAGTGAAGACAGTTCCAGTGGAAATGCAAATGCAAACCGTGCCATACGTGCACGAAATGCTTGATGATGGAAAATGGGTTTGGGAAAACCACCCCAACCGAACGGTGTGAACCCGAACGAGCATTTGATGGTTTGACGATGAGCAAACGGGTGGTTGCTGTTAATTTCCTGACCACAACGTTCCCGACCGCCGAGTTAGACAATGGCGCATAATGGTGAATGGCGCTACAGAAAGTCCGCACAGTCCGGAATTATAATAACTCTATACTGCACTAATTCTGCTTATACTTTCGCTTACTTAAAACAAAATTTCTCCCCCATTTCAAGCAGTGAAGGCCGGTTCCAGACGCTCAGGGAACAAATAACAGAACTTCCTGGCCATCATCGATGGCAATTTGTTAGGCAAACAGTTTAACTCGAAGATAATGAAGATTGTTTTTCTCGCCGCTCCGTTCACGGCGTCTGGGTGGGAGTCTGGTAAAAGTTCAGACCAGATGGATGCCTGCCCAGTCCGGTGCTCGCAAGCCTTTCACCGTTTTTTCCCCCGGTAAGGCTTCTCCCATCGGCTTGCCATCCTGCCGAAAGCCATGGTTCGTGCATCGCACGGGAAAGTGGGAAGGAATATTTAACATCTAAATTACACTTTGTTCTCGCGTAAATAATTTACGTCTGCAGCAGCAAGCGCCGGTGCCGTGAACTACGCGCCGAGAATGGTAATTTCTTGTCAGACGAGAACGGGACGAGCGATCACAGCCGCCGGAAGCGTTGAGGGAGAAAATTGCCAAAAAAGAAAACATTACTTTCGTGTTGGTAGGGCGCAGCCTCGCCGACTGTAAGGAACACGAAGAACTGTTTGAAATGTCTTAGTTTGGGGAGGCTTTTTTTTTGGGTGTGTGTATTATTGCGTCTCGGGAGTGGGATAAGCCGCCTAGGAAATGCCTCTAAATGCCCACGTCAAACTAATTTTCAGTCTGGAACGACGCGACTCCCCTTCCCGAAGCGCTCACGCGATATTTACGCAAATAAAAACATTCCGACGCTGCGACTAAGGGCAAGCCACACCGGAAGGCAACGCCCGGTCGGAGATGGGAAGAATATCTCGCGCACAGTAAACCTACCCCCGGCCCGATCCGGATCCGATCCGGCACAAGCCTGCAGGGCCTCATTTGTAATTCGAGTACGTTTGGGCGGAATAGTTTGCTGTTCGCATGCTG
>JXWZ01005645.1:0-10223 GCA_000956215.1 Anopheles farauti No. 4 | reverse complement strand
TTCACAAACCCCGTCTTCCTTCCGAACCCTCCCTCTTTCGTACTGCCCCAGCTGTCTCATTATTCACGGGCCCGAAAACCGCATAAGGCCTAAAATCACCGACTGTCTGTCTTGGGCCAGGCATGGGAAGCGCCCGCCCATATCACACACACTCAGACGCTCCTAACTTCCCCACACGGAAGCGCGTGTGCCGCAGCTAAAGTATCACCGCATTTCAACTCAGGGAGGAAGCGAACGGGGAGAAGCTTTTGGGCGATTTAAAATGACCATTCCCCGAGTTAGAAACGACTGTCAGGACCGTTTTTTTTTTCTCAAGAAAAGGTACACTTTGGACGCAAGGCTTGTTGTAAATTGATAAACTTTCGAGCGAAAGAAACACACGGCTATCAGGCCACCATCGACCACCCGACAATCACGTCCACGGCTCTGTCATATCCACGGGTGCATCCGTGCCGAGCGCTTGGAGAACCGCGGCAAATTATGCAAATACCAAACAAATGTCTTCGTATAAGTAAGCCGCCCTGCGCCGGAAAGCTAACCCTACTTTTCGCTGGAGCAGTCGGCGCGTATGGCGAAGTGAAGTAATTTATTGCCCGATGAAGTGTCCCGAGTTGCCGGGGCCGGTTTGTGTGTATAAGGTTGATTACCCTGCCCCGGGAACGTCCCGAGGAGGTAGATTGCACCATAAAGCGCACGTGAGACCGGGGCGCGCAACAGGGTTGAGCCATGGCTCGGGAAGGATAAAAGACAGGATTATGAAGGTTTTTTTTGTTCTCCACCGTTACTGCTGCTACTGGATGGATCGCCCGGATGTATTCCTATTGCGTCGTTGTTTTATAGCGCACGGCTGTGTACATAATTCGCCTCACCTTCGCCGTAACTCCTGCTGCAGCGAACACGGAAGGAGGCCTAATAACGCCGCGTCAGGCGGTGAAGTAGTCAATGAGTAATTTCGGTCGGTATATAAATAAGCAGGACGCAGAGTGAGCCAGTAGGACGTGAGCGGAATATTTGATGGCTGGTTGTAGAGGTTTAAATTTAAAAGAATAACTCCCGAAAGATGTCACCTCAATAAACCGGGGGCGGGGGAGTAGCGCCTCCGTCAGGATCTTTCACGATTCGCTCGTATTTGACGACGAAGTAAATGATGTTATTAGTGCTCGAAGGAGGAAAAAAAACCCTCCGAACGAATGGCTCGCTGCTCCGTAACAGGTGCTCCTAATTGGCTTCGGTATCGTGCCAGAAGACTTTGTCCGAAACGTACACGGGTTTTTACCAAACAGAAAAAAAAACAAACTCACACACACACACAACCAAAACCGCCGTAATCACAGTTGGTCCTTGTTTGGGAGTAGAGGAAGCAGTGGAAAAAATCAACAAACCAAACCGAAGATGCTCCTCCACCGGAGGGACGACTCTTTCTCGTCCTCTTCCTCTCGAAGGCTGTCGCGCACTAAGTACCACTTTTACAACTTCGACCCAGCCCCGGGAAGGATGTTACAAGGGCGCCGAATGTTAGGCTGCATAAAAATTCAAATTTTATTCCGCCCGATTTGCATTATGAAAATTGACAACTGCCACCAAACGCGCACGCGGGCAGGCACGGGAACGGGCCGTGGCGACCCTTGCACGCGTGCCTTGGGATTTTGTTGGCGGGTGCGGAGAATACGACAGTTGTGTTGTGTAAGTACAACAGAAACATCAAATGAGCCCACCAGAAGGAGCGAACTTCATTCGTTCATTCCCCGGACAACCGGCGACGCTGATGAACTGTGGTCAATTGTGTGGGCAGGGTGGTGGAAAAAGCAGCAATAGCAGCAGTAGAAACGAGCAAATTAGACAAATGATATGCCGGTGGTGCGGTGCGTGAAAGCACCAAAGGGCCAAATCAGCACCAGTACACACTGTTTGTGTGTTTCGTGTGGCTTTTTGGCTTTTCCCGGCTGGGGGGGAAGTGCAATCGAAATGCGCTTTGAAGTGTTAGAGAGCCGCCATGGTTGGTGGAGTTGGCTCCAATGAGAACTGTGTGGTTGACAAACACAAAGGGAGAAAAAAAGACGAGCACAAACGGTCGGTCAATCGGTCGGTCGTGCTCGCGGGTGCCATCATTCTAATATGCATTCAAATGGCCACTTTCGAATGTTGTTTAGATGATGTTTTTTTTTACTATCATACTAATGGGCCGTCGCTACGA
Organism: Anopheles farauti No. 4; assembly: GCA_000956215.1. Taxonomy (NCBI): domain Eukaryota; kingdom Metazoa; phylum Arthropoda; class Insecta; order Diptera; family Culicidae; genus Anopheles; species Anopheles farauti No. 4. The sequence goes on along the minus strand of JXWZ01005645.1, from coordinate 8,029 downwards.
ACGTAAGGTTTGGCTCGTAAAGAAAGGACGAAAGGATTAGCTGGAAATTAAATTCCAAATCGGGAGAGGGAGTGCATGATGAAAAATAGTTAGAAGCAAAATATATTTGAACATACTCCTGATATATTTCGGGAATAGATCCTTTTATTTTACATGAAAATGTAGATGAAATAACCCTAAGGTTATAAATATATGCCGTTTTACTTTCAACTTTATATACAACTGTTGAAATGTTCCATTTTCTATACTATTTTTCTAAATCAAATTTTCTACATCATATTTGTTTTTTTTTCGTTTTTTTCATTTTTTTTATTTATTTAAATCAATTTAAACACGTCAGGGTTAACGATTTTCACTAACGATTTGTTACGATAAGACACTATTGCGCATTTTTTAACAAAAATTTTGTTAAAAGTCCATAAATCAAAATTTATTTTTAAAAAATGTCAAGCTTAAACATTTAAACTATTAAACGCCTTAATAAAACTTCTCGAATTTAAGCTCTGTTCAAGGAACTTTTAAAGCGTATTGCATACCTTTATACTGAAAATCATATTTGCGCCTAAAAATATGCAACATTCATTCAATCACCGAGTAAATGACGCATTATTAGAGAAATTTATTAGAAGATTCCGTTTAGTGGCCCAGTATTAGATAATTTACAGAGAGAAAGCACTCAAAAAACATCGAAAATCTATTGATCATCCGGAGAGCACTTTGGTGCGCAGTAGGAGTGAAAATTGATTCAAAAACCATCTTCCAAAATATACAAAAAAAAAACCCCAATCCACCACATCACAACTCAGCAGGAGAGCTTTCGGAAGCAACGTAAAAAGAAACCCTCCTCCCAAGATCTCCCCTGTGGCGTGTTTATCCGAATCAACGCACGGTGAGGATGGCATTGCATGTTATTTTAACAAGAGAGAAGAAACAAATAACTTTTGAAAAGGGCACTACACGCAACCGTGGCACTTCGGCACCCGACCCGAGCATGTCGAACAGCAGCGGCATTACCGCTGCTGGGCTGGGAGGAACAAAAAAAAGGGATGAAAGGGATGCGAACTTACATGAAAACGGCCCGGCGAGGAAACGTCACAGAGGAAGGCAAAAAAAAAACGCCACAGGGACGTCAAAAAGATTGTGAAAACCTCAAAATGGGCAAGCAGCAACATGTCCGGTGCAGAGATTTCGACCACGCCAATCGGCCGAGCGAGCGTTTGTGTGTATGTGTGTGTGTGGGTTTGTTGGAGCAATTTGTAGACGTTTCGATGTTTCCGATTTTTGAAGTCAAACCCACCCAATAAGGATAAGGATTCGGTCGTTGTCGAACCCACCGGACGAAGGGTTGCGAGAGCGTTGCCGTGTGGTGCCTCTCCTTTTTGCTTTTCGGTCATCGCCTACCAAAAATGGTCAACCGTTTCACCATTTCATTTGGTGAAAATCTGCCCCGAAAATCTCTCCGCACGCGGGCGAAGCGAGGAGCTGAGCGGAGTCGTCTGAATGGCTGATAAGTAAGAAGGCATAGTTGGAATTCTTTCATCTTTCAAGTCGCTCTGAGCGTGCACGAGCCGTCCACCACCGCAGCAGCGCGAAGAAGTGGAATGAAGCAGACGTGTGGTCAACCGCAAATGAAATGTAATCGATTCATTCCTTTCCACAGCACGGAATGGAGGCTGCCCTAGACTGCGTGTCGTACACGGACGCTGCATCCATACACTGGCCTACCGAGACCGCATCGAGAGGGTTGGAGAAAGGGCGTTACCAAAAGTCAGCCTCGAAGAATGCGACGGAACAGAGGGGGGGGGGGAGGAGTGTGGACGAAATTTACAAATTCATTTCATCTCGACGACTGTCCGAAACAGAATCGTTTGGTGAGTATGCAGCAAGGAATTTAATAATAATAATTTCTCGACTGCCTCCGGCGCTGTTACTTCGATAAGTACCCTGCCCTATACACTTCACTCCTTGGCGTAAAGTTAGGACGTGTTTTCCTTGGGAGGTACTGGCAATAACTATCGTCCGCACTGATATGTGTTTGAAGATGCATAGGTGAATGAGGGATTGACCAGAAGACAGTTTTTGGAAAACATAAAAAGCGATACGAGCCAAATTTTCACATGCTCATAAGTTCCTTCGGTTTTGTGATTTTATTTTCGATAAATTTTATATTGGGAGAAATTCGTACAACAATTCTATGTATTACAACTATTGTAACTAACTTATAACTAGAAAAGTAGGTTTGATATAGTTAGGTTTGAACATATAAACAAAAAATTTATAATATAAATATAAATAAAGTAAAATAATTGATAATAAAAGGGAAAAAAACTTCAAAAATTTTTTCTAAATCTATTATAATTTTTTTAAAAGAATTTGCGAAGCACTGTATGAGCACTTTATTTCTAATCTTATTTCACGCCACCAACACATTCTTCACCAACGTCATTGTCCATCTTTGCTTTGCATACCATAAAGCGAGCAGAAAAGAGCTTTACGATCCGTCACTTTGCCCAGGAGAGTAGGAGTGAACCCTCCTATTCTCACCACCACTTATCCGGCTGATCTTTCGCGCGAAATGGAAGGCTTAGTTTGGCTCCTGGGGGGGGAGGGCCAATCCATACCTGGAAAAGCCGGCAGTACCCGGATCTCTTAATGCAACGCAACGAGGGTAAAATAAAGAAGAAAAAAATCGTTGTCCCTCCAACGCTCGAACCGTTGTACGGCACACGATATATCCGATTGCCAATATCCGATGACACTGTCGCTGTGGAGGAAAGGTTGAATGTGTGGGATTGAGCGTGTCTGTATAATGCAAAACCACTTCAGCCCATCAGAGGACGCGCCTCCTGTAGGGGAGCAAGATTTGAAATCAATTTTCATATAAACCCCAAAACCGAAAACTCCAGACTTTATGGTCGTTGTGTTCCCCGGGCGTGGGTCGTCTCCTCCGGTCTCACTCACTATCTCTCTCTCTCTCTCCCGCATCAACCGTAGGTGGATTCCTTCGAGTCTATGAGCGTCGGTAAACACACCAGCAGGTCCACCCCGGGGCAGGGAAAGCGGACACTTCACTCCTTCCAGCGTTGCGAGATGACGATACAGCGATTTCCGGTGACGCATCGTTGTCGCGTTTTCACCAATTTCATGACCCCGCCTCGAGAACCGACACTAGGTAAACAGAGACTATGCCGCCACCGGCTTCGGCTTCCACCTACAACGGGTTTGGTTCCCCGTCAGCTTGATGCTGGAATTTCTATTACAAAATACCTGACGCGTTCCACTGCCAGCACGAACACCGATATCCGTCCGCCAACTCGAGCGTCCTCAGGAGTGGACTGGATGGAGAGGATATTCACCATCCCATCTTGACGTCTCACATACACACACACTCACCCTTCCGGTATGTGTATGTTCATCGGGATTGGATGACATCCCCCATCCCCCATCATATCAGACTTCTGCCGGAACGAAACGAGAATTGCACTCAATGGAACGCAGCAGCAGCAGCCTGGCGTCCCCATGTTTGTCCTGGTGTTTGGCCAATGTCCATCCTTTCCCTCTCTGCCGACGGCACAAAGCCTACCAGCGACCAGCTGCAAAGGACCAAGGAAGAATGTCATTGCATACAACCCCAACACACATCGCGGAACGATGGCCGGACGGCCATATTTCAAACACATCATCCACGCCCGGCTCCCCTCGAAGTCGTTGCGAGCTAGCAAACTCATCACAGCGAGAGAGAGAGAGAAAGAGAAAAAAAACACCCCGTCACAAACGGGGAAATTTGCAAACACTCCTGGAGCACCCTCCTTCTGGGCAAAAACAAAAAAAAAGAAGAAAAAAAGGAACAGACGCGTGTGTATCATGGTTTGTTCGATTTTCAAAAACCTCTCCACCAGCGGCCGAAGGTTTGTAAAGGACGTACGGTGCCGTTTTGCTCGGCGCAACGTCGCGCAAGGGAGACCCGGACAATTGGTCACTAATATGCGCCCCTTCGCTTCCCCTCTACAGTTGCGATCCTTTCTGCCCTTGAAAACTGGTGCGCGCGGAGATGAAGTTTTATTTGTTTCATTAGCATACTTCCGGCGAGCCGTTCCCGTTTGGGTAGGCTAATTGGTTTTTCGCTGATTTGATTTGCTAGTTTCGGGCGAGTTCGCGCCCGCTCCCTAGCCACCCCTCTCCCCAGGGGGAATGATTTGCTAGCTCCCGAAATGCAGCGCCGTGCTTCTGAAACGGGGGCGGCGGCGCTTGATTACTTTTGGGATTAGCCATGTAGATGCACTCCAGCGCGGCCTTTTACGGGTGCGTGTACGTTCGCCTGGCCTAATTGGCACCGGGCAGTCGATCAGCTGCGAACGCCCGATGGATTTACATCATCATCGGTTTCAAACAAAGCAACCAAAAAAAAAAACAAAAGAACTGAAAACCCAAATTAACGTAATCGCCACTGTGTGCCGGGACGGCTCACGCTATTTGGGGGAAAGGCGATAATCAACACGGGAAAAATTTGGATTTTCCCCCATGCACAACCCCCCACACTCCTCCTCCCGCACGAAACCACACGTGCCACACACGCAAAACGAATCAGGAGTTTATTTGTCCGCGCCCAACCAGTTAACTTCCGCTCGCTGTTCGAGTTAAGTAGGTTTCACTTTGAAGTCCATAGCCCAAACCGATTAAATGCGTTAATTTCAAACACCTGCGCTCGCGAGTGTGTGTGGATGGGAGATTTTTTTTTGTTTTTGTTGGAACAGCAATTCCGCAACGGTCCCAATTGAATGTAACGCCTATCGGATGATGGTGATTGATTTTGGCGGTCCCTTTGTACGAAATGCGGTAATTGTGTTCGTTTATTCGATTGTGCGCGGAAACAGCGGCCTTCGTCCCCCTCTCCAATGGGGACAAATTGTGGCGACTCAATTAAGCCGCGAAGAATACAAAACACACCCGCATGTTTAATCCGTCGCGCGCAGGTGTGAAAGTTGGCAAATTGTTTTAACCATACTCATTCCAATAGCGGTCGGTAAAGAGAACATAATGTGACTGAACGTACCGATTTGTAAATGATCAAGTATTCCTCAATTCCCGTTTAACATTTTCGCGTCATCTTTGTCGACGAAAATAAGTGGTTTTTCCAAAAACTAATTTGCGTAACTTAGGTCGATGTCCTTCCATTGGAATCCTAAAATTCTCACGCAAATAAAAATATACATCCTAATAACACCATTACAAACCGATAGCGTTACGCACATTTTATATCGTTGGGCGTAAATATGCCTAGTCAGCCTGAATGTATGCAATTTTCAGCAGCACACAATTATCATTAACAGGTTATTTTGGTTTTAATATATTATGGTGATGACAGATGACTCCAGTAAAAACAAATACGAACTCGAATTCGTTCATAGCACTTACTGTCAAAGATTAAATTAAAATTAAATTATTTTTGTCGACTCCAGACGCGTTGGAGACCAATTTTCGAGACCATTCTTCAAATATTGAAATAACCCAACCGAAGCATAATTTTTTTTTATATGTGATTTTAAATGTTATAATAAACCTTTCTGTACCGAACTAAAGCATTTTGCAACCCATTCCTCGTTTTTCTAGGAAAAAAAACAAGCCCTTATAACACTTTTTAACAACTTTACTTGCTTCGCGCAACGATTCGCCCGTCCCAAAAATTGCCGCGTTAACGGAAATGCTGCACAAAACGGCAAGCAAACAACGGCAGTAGTTTTGGAAAAGTTTCAGCAACCAACACTTCGGAGGAAAAGCACACGAGCAAACGCAGCGCACGCAGCGAAGCAAACGGCAAGGAGGAACCCTGGAACGAACCGCAACCGAACGCAGACGAGCAAGCATCGGCAAAGACGTCCAACTTAGACGTATCACCGCGTATCGCATTACACAAGTGTATTTTCACACTTTTCGCCACATCTATGCACACAAAGGGACACCACCGAAATCCCACCTCCCTGCCCACCCCGGTTCTGGTTTTAAGCCGTTCGCTCCCTCATGCTTTCCCTTCAGGCTAAAAACACACACATATCATTATGCGCTCGCACAGTGCATATCATCGCTGAAAGGAAATATACACGTATATCTCGGCTTTCAATCGATGTGTCGTCGTTGCTCTCGTCCCTTTTCTCGTCCCGTCGTTGCTCCCGTCCCGCTTCAGGGGATGAAAAAAGGGATGCAGATTTTTTTTTCTTCTTTTTTTTCCGTTATTACCAGCACCGCCACTAGTTAAAGCCTTTGTCTCACAGCACAGCAACACTTCCGCCCCTCCGCCAGCCCCTCGTTTTGGCGTGACCTTTGTCTTTAGTGTCGCGCTGTCCGGGCGGCGGCGTCGGGGAGGGATGGAGGGATGATTTCGGTACGCTTCTTTCACACCACCACCCGCTGGCGGGGGGGGGGGATGGCTTCCGGTGCGCAGGTATTGTTGTCGCGCCGAATGTTTGGTGTTTTGTTTGCAAAACTTTCACGCAGCGAAACCGTCGGAACGGTGCGGGGTCTTCGGAAAGCGCGCGGTGACAGGGGTAGGCGCTGCGGGCTGGACACTTTTAATATGCAGTTGATGAGGTGTGATAACGATAACCATCTTCCCCCACTCGCATGGTGCATGCACGGCAATTATTTCCCGTTTATTGTGCGACTCGCGCACCACTCATTAGAATAGGGGTTTTCGAGGTTCGAGGGCAAAAGCAAAAAAAGCGAGACAAAAATAAACGTTAGCCTTTTTTTCAAACTTTCAATACCACAGGACTCGCGCCACACTGGCCTGACTTCCGTCCGGCGTGCCGTTTCTAAGCAGACCCACAGTTAGCTACATTCCGCAATCCCATGCAGACGAGCTCGCACACACATCCTGGCCTTACGGGGCGTTATTTCGTCCTGACCGTAACCGGGCACGGCGAGGATGCTGTCTTAAACCTCAACAAAAGCCCACCCCACCACAGCACTCCAGGCGGCTCCCTGTTCCAGGACACACACACACACACACATACACGTTTGAGATGTGTGGTATGTGATATTAATCCTCGAATTTCTTCTGCTCCATCTTCATCCAGCAGCAGCAGCAGCAGCAGCAGCAGTAGGTTTTCGACACAGGCATAGACCTGGCTGAGTGATGCCTGAACGGGCAACGATGCGGGGTTGATCAACTAAAACAAAGCAAAACGAAAAAAGAAAACGGGAAGATCGAAAACGATGAGAAGCGACTAGCAACTCTCCACTGCGAAATCGAATCCTTACACAGCCGGAACGCAGCCGTTCTCGGACGAATATGCTTCGCGCCTAAATGTATGCACGTCTGCGACGCGTATGCGAGCCCGCAGTCAGCCAGCCGTGCACACCTTTTTCCATGCACGATTGTATTTGTAGCAGGTGTATATAAATGGAGGTTTTCATTTTTCTCTGTCTCGCTCTCTCTCTCTCTCTCTCTCTCTCTCTCTCTCTCTCTCTCTCTCTCTCTCTCTCACTCACACTCTCACTCTCTTTCTTTCACGTTTTCAAGGCGTACAGACTTTCAGCACCAGGATAGCTTTTCAGTGTGCTTTGGGTTTCATTTTTTTTTTCTCTATACGAACAGCACACGTCGTGCGTCTTGCTGTACACTACGCTTCCATCTACCCACCCGCACCAGCACACCCGCTGCGGTATGCAGATCGATGAAGAAAACGGAAACACTGCTGCACAATGGTATGCTGCTGCTACTGCTGCTGCTATCTTGTGGAAAATCCTTCTTCAAACCTTCATCCAACACCACCGTCGCTGGAATTGCGTTACGGCGGTGGGGAGTGGTGCATGTGTGTGAAAAACGCCCATCGAGAGGGGTGGTGGCGGCGCGAAGTGGCGACGATGGAACGTGGTCCCGTCTGCAGGATCGTTTTGTCTGCAGTAGCGAAGCAAAGCAAAAATAAAACACGACGGGCACATGTGCACGTCCGCACAGGCGTGCAAGGGACGCGGGTGGAACCGTGCGGAAGGTAAGCAAAATACACACACACACACACACACACAAAAA
>JXWZ01005643.1:0-17630 GCA_000956215.1 Anopheles farauti No. 4 | reverse complement strand
CGAAGAAGGATTTTTCGTGCAAAGAAATGACAGGATACAATGTAGGAGTGGCACATTTTACAGAAGAACGCACTTCCTAGTCCATCATCGTCCTGTGGCTGAACGTGGGGTGGTGAAAATATGCGTCATTTGAGTCATTTTCTGCACTGCTGTAATGCGAAAAGATTATCACGATATGGGATCCTAACTCTTCATATTTGGAGAAATGTTTTTAAAAACATTGAACAAATATTCAACGTTAGAAAAAGGATTCAAATCTTGAATGTTTGCTGAATCAACTGTCAGGATTCAAAAAGAATAAATCAAATCAGTCTTGACTCGAAAGTGATTTCAACTCACTCACTCATCGCACCAATTACAGAACATTTATTTGCTCGAGAAGACTTGCTGTACAAAAAAAAAAGCCATCAGGTGAATCGATTTTTCTTCACCAACGACGCTCAATCATGAGAATAAGGGAAAAAAGGCAAGAATCACAATCCAACACCTCTCCGTCGAAGACAATCGAATGCTAACAAGCTTCCATTAGTCCAAAGCCGTTACAGCCGCCTTCGGCCATCCATCCATCCAGCAGCAGTGTAGTAGTCATAGTCGTAGTAATACTTCCGATGCAAATACCAGTTCGACTGCTGGTGTATTTTCCTTCTTCAGAAATTATTGCATTCCCGCGTGCACATTCCAGGGTCTCTTCTTCGATTTCTTTCCTCCTTCTCGTCATCATCATTATCGCCCCGTACAGACACACACCTTCGTCACGATCGTCCAAAAGCCTGCTTCGATCGGATCTTTTCCTGTGTCCGCTGCAAGTGTGAAGCTCGTTTCATAAATGAAGCATGTAATTACGACAATTGCATTGTAATAATTTTTAATTCGAACAATTCCACGATGCACAGCTCGCTTTTCTCTTCCGAGTTGCATTCTATCCCTCTCTCTTTCTCTCTCTTTCTTTCGTTCCGTTTCTTCTCGTTCAATATCTCACGTTTGGCTCGAACAAACCATCGGGGCAATTTTTCACCTCCGTCCAATAGATCTCGTCGTCGCCGTCGTCATGGCCGTTCTCATGTTCCGAGGCCGCAAAATTGCTTCTATTTTTCAAACACCAGTATGCACTCGCACACATACACACACCTCAAACCTTGTTACGGGGCTCAGAAATCGCGGCGGTTGGCCGTGTCGTCGTGTGCAAAAGCTGCTGCACTTTTCTTCTTTGCACCGGAACCCGCTGACAGACCGCTGAGGGCTTTCGCTGCCGCACCGTGAGTGTAATTGCGGTTGTTAGGGACGTCACTCACTTCTATTATTTGCAATTTTTATATGCTCATGAATGCAAACAATATTGTAATGCAAAAACACCCCCTCTGACTGGAAGGCGGTGGAGGGGAAGCAATGGGTGGGAGGGGGGGGGGGGGGGGGGGGGGTCAGTTCACTCGGACCAGCTCGAAAAGGAGCCCCCGGGAGGCGCGGAATTGAAGGCGCTTAAAGTGGATGCCAAGAACTTAATTACCACCTAGAGGGCCTCGGACGGTGATGCGTGTGTCTTGTTGCTGTTGTTCTTGCCTTCCCTATTAGTGATTGTGTTTTGTTCTGTTTTTTTTTCTTTTTTCCGAAAGCAACCAACCAGCAAAAGGTGATGGAAGGGGAGGTTATGCAATGTGTGTTTTAATAGTTTTTAAAGAGCCTACTTTGGTTTGATTTCCTTTTTGCCATATCGTTCGTACGCTTGTAATTCAAACCCGAAAGCCCCGCGGTCGGAGTTGAATTGCAGTTGCAGGCCTCGTCAAAAGCAAAAATGGAAAAACTCCAACCGAGCTCCGTTTGTTTGCCGTGTTTCGTGCACGAAGAAAAAGCAGCCTTTCTTTTCCCACTTCAAACGACACGATGGACATTTCGTGTGTTTGCTAAAAACCCGTCCGTCGGTTTTGTTTTGCACACCTCGAACGAAGCGCACTGACGACGTCAACGACAACGCCTCGCCGTGTCCGGGATTGAAGTGTGACATTCAAGCGTGTTTTTTTTTTCTTTTCTGTGTTTTGAAACCTTTCCTCCTCGACCAACCCCGGTCACACCAGGCTAGACCTCAACCTAAACACACGCCGACGACTTCTTGAGCGTTCTTGGGCTTCATCCCAAGCGCGGCACGCATTCCAACACGGTGGCACCCGGTCGGTGGGTGGCGGCGTTCACCGACCGATCACCGGCCGAGACACGGGAAAGCGGTTATTTGCATAGGAAAACAAAAGAATATGCAATTTATTTGCCAAGTGCCCGTTTCACATCGCACCAGCGTCCACCCGGCAGGAAGGTGTGTTATTTGCGTCGGGTCAGGAGCCCAGGAGCAGTCGTCAGTAGGCTCTGGATTGTACATCAAGCTTCAACGAGGTGTGTGTGTGTGTGTTTGTGTTTTTTTTTTTGCTTCCATCCAATGCCTCTATTTGCGTCCACCATCGCACGTGAAGAAACCTCGGCTTATCTCGGCACGGTTCTGGTCAACAACACACACACACACACCGACCGGCCTCGTCTGACGTTTGATGAGTTGCATGTAGGCTTCCGTTCCGGCCAAGTGCAAGCAAGGCTAGTGGGCGATTCTTTACCAACAGAAGCAACCCTTCACAACCCCGTTCAATCGGCAAGGTGAGCAAAACACACCGTGATGCAGTCGCCTTGCTCGTTCATAAGCAATTCATTATAAATTTCCCCTCATTATCACCAGCCGGTGGGTTCGGGGACCATGTGCGTAAACCGCCCGTGTACGGCGATCTCGTCGTCGTCTCTGCGCGTGATGGGACACACATGCAACGATGTCAGGAAAGCGCCTTCCCCAGCGGGAGACTTATCTTGCGACATTCATCGTCGTCGTCGTGTCTGCGCGTCACAGGAGTTGAGAGACTTTAGAACGTTAGACACGGTTAGAGGTCGTCGCAGTAGTGGACAATATCAGCAATTAAACAGTTTACGTGCTCTTGGAATTGGCGTTGTTTCTGTTTAAACACTCCTGTGTTTCACCACTCCGTTGGAATAAATTAGGACTTAATTAAAAATAATCCTAAAAAAAGAACAAAATTGTAATTCATGTAAACTCATAAAGCATCAACTTATAAAAACATATTAATATTACCTTTTTCTTGAGCATTCTTCAAACGAGCCAATTTTTTTAGATTAAAAATAATAAAAGTTTAAAAATATAACCAGCTTTAAGCATCTTCACAACGGTATTTCGATACAAACACACACACACATGTTCCCACCATACCAAATCCGAATCCTGCCCGAAAACCGTTGCCCTTGTAAGCTTCATGTTCTATCGACTAATTTACATCTTGATTAATTAATTAAAATTTTTCTCATCTTTCACCTTCTCCGGAGGAAGCACCGTGTTCCGCGTGTGTTCCCGTCTCTTGGCTACCAGCAGAGGCTTCTGATTCTGTGCTTCACGCCCAGAGCGAACCGTCTGTTCCCACCGGCCGCCGGGAGTGAGCGGGATTTTTGTGATAACAATCTTCCAACGCTCGGTGTTATTCGACGCCATGTTTGCAAAGTGATAATTACCGTCTTTCGCTCTCCCGCTCCGTTACATCCTTTCTTTATTTCAACGTTCCTTATCCTTTGCGTTCGTGTGTGATGTTTAATAAGCGAACCGGGCGCTCTTTCAAGCCGAATGACCTGCGATAGTGGCACCGGATCGAACACCAGCGGTCTCTGCTGGGATTGATTTTTTCGACAGTCGAACACACACGCACACACCGACATGGGAACCGGGATGAGGGCTGTTTTACTTTTCGCACATAAATATTTCCCCACTTCTTCTCCTGGTTCTGTCATTTTTCCGTCCGAGAGCAGCCTCCGGGAGCTGGGAGCCCACCGTTGCACCGATGACCAGATCTCGCCGTCGCCATCATCCAGAGGAACAGCTTCCAGAGCCACCGGCGTGAGTGAACGGAAAGTGTCAGTGTTAACGAGAAAATTATAATTATTCCTTTCCTCCCCGAGGGGCTTTTTCGCAAGGGGTGTGGGGGCTCCTGTAAGCCGTGACGTAAATGCACCCATGCTGCAGCGTTCGCTGATGAAGCGGAATGGAGGTGCCATTTTGTCCCGCAGCGGTCTAATCATGGCGGTAGATTGAGCACCGCACCCGGAAGCACTAGTGTGTGTGTGTGACTGTGCGGGATTAGCAATTTATGTAGCAACCCCCGAAACACCCGCGGTTCGCTTAGAATTGAAGCACTCCTGAAGATAAAGTCATGGCCTCCTCCTCCAGGGATATCGGCGTAAGGATTTATGCACGGTTTTGACGCTCGAGAGAGCTGCGCTAGCGGCTGCTGCTTTGATTGGCATCGATGACACGTTGGGCTGTGGCTCACTGGCTGCTCACTGCCCTAATTGGTGTGACGCGATAAAATTCTGGCTTTCTAAGCAGGCAAACGGAGAGATGCTGGTGATAGTTGTGAAAAATGCAGGCGATTCGTTATCATGCCATGCTTATTAAGCAGGTTAAGAGCTCATTTTTCATAGAACCGATCAAGATTGCGGTAATACCGTATATTGAATTAGATGCAGCTTGATGCAGGAGAGTAACGAAAGAAAATCATTTCATTATTCATCGATTGCTAAACGTATCCCATTTGAACATTACCCAAAAAAGCTAACGACTGTCCATTATACAAGCTCTCGCTCTCATTTCTTGAACAGAAAACTAAACCAAACTCTTTTTCTTCCAACATCAACGAACTATTCTCGTGCTCATTTTGTGCCTTTGCAAAAATAATAACGAATTAATTATATCGTTTCGCCTGGTATGGCGTGTTACTTCTGTGTCACAGCACCAAAACGCCGTTTGCTAGCTTAATTTCGCTTTTTTTGTGTCGCTGCGCTCAAAGTGCGTTTAATAAGGCGTGCGTTTTTTTTATCTTTCACTCGTTTCCAAGTGAACCTCACCAACAAAACATTCGCAAGCGGACGAAGATGCAAACACAGTTTACCTTCTAATTAAATCGTTTAAGCAGCCCGAAACGATGGCACGCTGATGTTGGTTAAGGATGAAAACAATAAACAGAGCCACCAACGAAAGTAATAAGCGACGTTAATACATATATATATACACACACACACACACCAAAAAAAAAGAACCCACGAAAGCGGGCAAGAAAAACTAAAACTGCTGAAACGACCTCACAGAACGTTGGAAGGGAACCGTTTGTTTGACGTTTTCGTGTTCAAACGGTGACTTTTGCTGCGACTTTTGCAACCTTCTCCAAATGGAGGCGCGCTGATAGTGTTGGATAATCCGTCCTCTGCCTTGTAAGGGATGGTGTGTCAAACACCTGGCTCGCCTTTTCTCGGACGGGGAAGGTCACCACCTCCTCGGGTGGCATGAAACGAAACGAAATTAAACGAAAAGAAAAAAATAAACCCCCACTAGCCCGCTAGTGGCAGCGGCTAGAGCGCCAGAATAACGAGCACCTTATGCTACAGCGGTCACTAGCCAGCCCAGTTTTAGCCCTGTTTACCGACATAATGAAAAGAAAATTCCAAACGGCTCCACGTGGCTCCACGCGAAGGGGTGCGGTGGAGGGAGGAGAACAAAAAAAAATTTGCTGCATGCAAGCATGACAGAAGACAGCGAAATAGTAATAAAAAATGCCCCCCTCCCGATGCCACTTTTAGAAGAAACCAACGGAAGGCAACTACAGTTCGTCTTCGTTTAATGAACGAGCTGGGCCACTGAAGCAGCGAAACAAAACCAAACAGACGGGGGTAGGAAAAAAAATCACGCTCAAACGAAACTAAATCAACAATCACAGTGAAAAAAAAACGAAAACAGATGGTAGAGGAGTTTTGCGCCAACATAAACGAAATAAAGAAAGCGGCGTATGGCATAACAACAAAAAACAAAAGTGAACTCCTTTTGCTGGGAGAGGTAAACCGTTCCCCGTGCGGCGTTTGCAATTTTAGTGCATTTTTTTGTTTTGTTTTGGTGAATGTGTTTTTATCCATCCCGCAAGTCGTCCAAGCAGTAGCAGCTTTTAATATTTTCTTGCACTCGCACAGCCACTGGCAGACGGGACCTCTTTGGGTTCGCCTGATGCAAATGAATTCATTTGCGCAAAATGAGGGTCTCTCCTCCTTACGAGTGCATTCGGGTGCATCCACCTCAAATCTGGTGCGCGGATTAATGCAGCCCCAGCCGCCGGTTTGCTTCGCTAAGTCGTTCGCCTCACAAATCACTGTCGAAAGCATCACCAACCACCTGCAATCCACCCACCCGGTCAGCAGCAGGCAAATGAGTGAACAAACATGGACAGGACAGGACGTTTCCGCGTCGGTATCTGGTGTGATCTAAAAAAAAAGCGAAGGAGAGGAAACAGTTTAGGAAGTCATTTAAAGGGTGAGAAATCCGGCTTGAAACAAACCATACCTTCAAGTCTCAGGGTCAGCTCAGGTGGATGCCATTCGCATGATGCGATTCGGGGTTTCCGAATCCTCCCGAAAGGCACCTTGAACATGAACGTTTGCGAAGGGCACCGCCACTATTCTGTCGCCAGGTTTGTGTCCAGCAGCAGCTTCACCACGCAGTGTGATTTTTAATTACTCACGGAATGGAGTGTGTAGGTGCAGTTGATGGTTGTGAGCCTCATGCACAGGCACTTTATCGGAACTCGCCAGCTGAAGTGCATCGTAAAACTTGAGCTCCACGCGTTCGGCGATAATGACGCAATTTGAGCTGCAATTTCGGGACGGTACTATACTCGGCGGTGTGTAAATGCAGTCGCGGTGGTTTATTGTGTGAGATTAAAAAGAATTCACCTACCATCGGACAAAAACAAAACGATGCACTTAGAACGAAATTTAGCTATAAAAACTATACGACTTTAAATTTCAATGTTCCAGCGACCTCCGCAGAGGGTGGATGTCTTTATTTCTTCAAGTGTTTCCGTGTGCTGGGGAATTTTCGGAGCGTTGTTTTGTAATGCGATATGCCGACGAGAAGGAATAGAAACCTTTCGCAGGTGATAATTGCGCTCGTTGGGCTTCGAAAAATAGGCTATAGGGCGCTCCTAGAAGTGTGAATATCAATTGCAATCGAAAAGCGATATTTTTTGGGGTAGAAGTATTTTTTTTTATTTTCGCATACGCAAAACTTGATCTAGTGTTCGTTGTTTAAACTTCTACAGAAAGGGGATGTATTTCTATATCCTCCTTTTAACCCATATATACCGATTTTATCCTCCCCAGCAAGAAACCCACCACGATCACTCAATTAGTGACAGAGAAACCTTTTCCGCATTGGTCTTGTATAGTAAAAAAGTGAAATCAATAAAATTTCTACCTTATTTATGTATCATATTTCCAGCAATCCTTACACAAAATGACTCGCGAACAAGGCACACCATCACCCACCCAACGCTGGATGAAACGTTGCTTCCTCGCAGTGGGCGGAGGGAGAGGAAGGAAGAGAATACGCGCGCGTGCAAGGATGTTTGTTGTGCAATTTCAGCTCTGTTTGATTGCTTTGAATGACAGGTACGTGACAACCGCCACCGTCACGCAGATCCACACAGACACCGGAACTTCCGTGTGCGTGCGTTACCTTCCAATGGGGAGAATGTGGTTCAGTGGATATTTGGGTCGATGAATTTTTTACACAAGGTCGCTGCATCGACGGTGCAATCGTTACGAGCACGTACCGCAGGAACGTTTCGAAATCGCGAGTAAATTCGTTGCTCCATGAGGAAGAAGTGTGCAATGGGTTGTTATGTTCGCCATTGCTACCAACTGCAACTGACAGGCGGGAAACTCGGTCGGATCAATATTTGGATCGCAGTAGCCCACTAATGAGATAACGCAGCGCGTAATGCAACCTGTCTTCGGCGGTAATGGCCGTCTGCGATTCAAATTATTACTATCTGATCGGTTTTGCGAAGCGATAGAAACGTCACTCAGCAATAATTTCAATCAAATCTCGTACATTATTTCCATTTGCGGATGGATAGATGGGCGATAAATGAGCAATAATAAAATGGCTTCATTAAAGTGGAAATCATCATCATGAGATAACAAGAAGCTTCGAAAAAAAATAACAATAACGACCATTGCATCTACATCACGCTACATTAAACGAGAACACACCATCGCATACTAAAACATGATTGAAACACTTTCCTCGGCAGAACACGATTATCAACACCCGCCGTCCGTGCTCAGAGGTCATTCCTGTCAGGCGGGGAGCAGAGGAAAGCAGAGTTTAAAACTGCCAAAGTAATCATCGCCTAACAAACTTAGCTCGCAAAGACCAGACGAACGTAGCACGGCTCAGAACTAACCAACTTTAGTCATCCTTCCACCGACTGTCGGATTCGGCGGACGAACCGGAGATTTAACCTTCCTTTCGCCGACCGACAAGTGCTACGACTCGGTGCCGTCTCCTGTCTGTCTATCAGGCGGATTAGCAGCAAACTTTTTGACAGAAAACATGGTTACGCAAATAAAATTCCTTCACCACGTCCGCGTTTTCGATGGCGGCGCGGGGAGGAGAGGGGATGAAAATGCGAAAGTTTTCCCGGAGTAAAATGCCAGCATTACATTACGCAGGGATAGGCAAACTATCTGCCGGACCGGCGGCTTCGTTAGCAGTGAGGATTTTGAGTACGGTATAAATCCTTTGCCACGATACGATTCGGTTTGGAAAGAAATCTTTGTGAAGGTAATTTCATTTGACTTTTTCCTTTTTTTTTAATTCAAATTCAATTCTTAAACTGTATCTACTGATAGCGGAACAACCAAAGGAAAACATAAGTCATACGATTTAAATTAAAAACTATAATGTGCAATAAAAAGCAAAAGAAATAAACACGCAATTCTTACTATAATTGATAAAAAAATCAAAGAAATTAGTTTTATGTCTCTCTGAAACGAACTCCCAATCCGAGAAAGCCTACTTGGACCCTTAAATCAATCGGTTAATTTTTACAGATGCAGCTACCAAAGTAACCAACTATTTTTTTAATATTATTTGAAATATTTTGCAACCAAAGTATTTGTCTCAACAAGCCATATTATTAGACATATTTCAGCATCACAACACAAAACGCATTTCTTGTCGCTGGCAATACACTGTTTGCTGGTTTATCTAGACAAACGATAATTGCTTCACCAAACAAACGCCTCCTCTAACGACAGCTGCCAAAGCCAAATCCGCGATCAATCTCGCGGTCAATCTCCTTACGCAACCAGTGCTCGGTCACTACACACCAATTTCGCCGTGTTCGATGCGAAAACATGCAAGAAAAAAAAACCGCCAACCAACATGCCCGTACCAGTCACAGGTTACTATTTCGTTTCGACCGGTCGGTTTTTGTTTCTTGTTCGGCAAAAAAAGCTACACTTAAGTGGCTCAAATCAACGGGTTCAATGGGCATTACGGAAAGAGCGCAACACCAACAACAACAAAAAAAAACTTGATGAAAACGCGATGATTATTTGATATGAATACACTTTGGTTCGCTTGCTTCATTTTGCCACGTTCTCCGTCTCCCCGTCTTTCCCTTGCGGCGCACTCTGGAGTGACATATTAGAGCGGAGGTTTAAAGGCGTCCACTATCCAACCGCGAAAGGCACGACGACGACAACGAAGGGGCCACTCCAAACCTCCGGGGGCAATTAAGATCGACAGAAATAGAGCGTCGTTGGCCGGGGGTTTGATTGCCGATTCCACACCGGCGAGAAACCGGTCATCGAAATCGGGAGCCCACTCTCGCTCGCGGCATCGAACCGATTCGCGCGGCATTCCAAGGCAAAACACGACCGTCGCGTGTTCTTGCGACCATCATCTCGTCCCAAAAGCCCCGTCACGGGCCACGGTCTTACGCAACCGAACGCCCGCCAGCCAACCAGTGTCCGTCCAGTTCGGTGTCCGCCGGTAATAAACGTTTATACACGGACTGAGAGGAGTTTGGGGGTTGCGCGTGTTGATCTTATTTTATTCAAACCGGCCGTTGGGGTGTTGTTTCTTGGAGCAACTAGTAGAAAACCCCTGCACAGGTGACACTGCATGTTTTCTCACCTGCGCGCGCGCGCGCGCGAGCGCGTGTGCTTTTCGGGGCTTGAAATTTCTGTTCCATTTTTCTTGCACGCGATTCGTAATAGTTAATTTCGTCGTATTTCTTCCTCTTGGTGCCACAGTAACAACAGTATCATGTCTCTCCCGGCTCCTGGCCGGTCCGTTTGCTCTCGTTTGCCCGAAACGTCGCCTGTTACGTGTGTCTCGGCCGATTCCGTTCCGTCCGCGAAAGGGTTCAAGCGTGTAAGCTGTCGCTGAGATTGAGGTTGATGTTGTTCAGCTAAAGGTGCATTTTTTTGTGTGTGGTAGGGTGGCGGTGCATATATGTAAACCACCACCCCCCGAAGGGGGCGCTTTTACTCGGCTCGTTTCCATCCAAAAACGCGTTGGTGATCATTCTGTTTTCAACGGGCAAAATGTGTCGCACAAGTTCGAGCCAGCTGGTGGCTGCTGGAAGACAGTGAGAGTGGTTTTGATAGTAAATAAAATGTTACGTAAGCCATCGCTTGAAGCTAAAGTTTAAGCAACAAGATTAATGTACGCGTTTTGAACGCAAACACACACACACTCACGGGGTGATACGGTTTCGTATCGGATTTTTTTTCAATTAATTTCTTGAAGTGTTTTTAAGCGCAAAATTCGATAATATCGTTGATATTAATTGAATAAAGTTTCGATTCTTATAAAAAAAAACGATGAAAAGGCAAAAACTTCAATGAAGCAACATTGACGGCATCCCCTTTCACCATCGCTCGCGTGATTGCTTATCACCGTCCTACGGTGGGCTGACATAATAAAACCCTTTTCTTCGCACAAAACCCATTAAAAACCCTTTCGCGACTATGTTCTGAGCGTAATAAAATGTACTTTTTCTTCCTGAAATCGCTGCTGCACTCCGTCAGGCTGATTATTGGAACCGATAACTGCTTTATTTTGGACAGCATCGAAACACTCGAAACTCTCGGTAGTATCGTCCTCCCGTTGCTACATGAGACAAAAACTGCACACAATTGTTTTTCATTTTCATTAATTATGGAACGATCGGTGTTGGTCGTTATTTCGCATTGAGTGCGAACGGCCGCCGAGCCGAGAATGGCAAGCCAATTGTCACCAGCGGGTGAACACCCGTGGTCGTCGGTTTTGCTTTCCTCTTATCGCTCGACTCCTTCGTGACGATCGATCTTACAACGACACCACCACCAATCCATCCGGAGCATCCGGCTCGGTGTGGAAAGCATTCTAAATTGAGCCACATTAATAATTCAATATGATTATTGTTATGATCGTGCATTCCGTCCCAGCGCGGGTCGCGTTTTGCTCCCATTTTCGCGTCAGGCTGTGTCAGGCGAGAAAACCCGAGAACCCCGTGGAGAAGAGGAGGGAGAGAGATCGAGATTCACCACGAACCCCTTACGATCATTACCACGCTGGAATTGGTCGGAATGAATTCGCACTCGGTGTTCGATGTATGCACATACATTACGCTGGGTGCGAGCTGTCAACCAACGAGTAGGAAAAGTTTGTGCATCGTTTGGTTGAGAGAGCAAAAAAAACGAGAAATATTTCTTCGCGCCAAAAGCTAACAACGTCGTACCCGCCGCGTTCGTCTGGAGAATTTGGCGAGTGTTTGAAGTTCGGTAGACGATCGATGTTGTTTGTGAAAATTTTATTCAATACTCTTGTTTTTTAGAATGTTTTAAAAGCTTTAAAAGATTTTTAATTGCCGAATCCTAATTTAAAAATAATAAATTAAATTGCCTTTCCAATTTTCACAAACATGTTCGACGCGCTTGGTCGTGGTAACGGCATCGGCAACAGCAACACAACTCGAAACCCGGTTCCGTGCCGTTGTTTTACGAAAATGTTTATTTCCCTATCGAAGATCGCCGTCAGACATCCGTTTCCTGTCAACTACCAGCGGGTACGGTGAAAGGCCCGGGCGAGAATGCTTTTGCCAGCCAGCCCGAGCTCGAAATATCTCTCCCGTTCGGCATACCATCTCGCGCTGGGAACTTGTACGGCCGCTTCCCCGCCCGCGCGAAATGGCTGCCCTTTTTCATATCGAAACCCGGGAACATATCCCATTACCATTTTTATTCCACCTTTTAATGCTTTATCTTTATCGATTCATCAAAATAAAAACCGGCAATGCAGTGCGAAGAAAAGTCCAACTCTGACTCCGGTGTCAAGGCTAACGCCAATCGTTGTCGTTGGCGCGTACGATGATCGCGTTGTTCTGTTTGTTTTGAGACGCTTCAGTTTTACTTTGCCGGTTTTGCTTCCGAGAGAGCAAGAGAGTGGCAGTGCGCGCATTAGCTGCTGTTGATGCTTGTGCGTTATTTTTGTTGCACACTTTCGCGCCCATTTTCCGCGTGGTTCACCTAAAAAGAAATAACGATGATAAATAAAAACAAAACGAAAAAAGAACGCATTCGGTGGTAATTGTCTCCGGGCAGTAATATCCCGGGCTCGTAATTACTGTCAGCTTCGGTCGGTGCGGTTTAATTAACATGAGAAATGTTTGTGGCGTAATCGATGTTTGAATCTGACGATGATGGTGTTGTGTGCCCGAAAACGAGCGGAAAGTAGCCAAAAATAAAAAATAAAACACACCCCACCCTAAAGAAATCGCAGCCCCGATTTGGTTTCGTTCGGTGAGGCGATTAAAACAGCGGCAAGACAATTTAACAGCCCCGACGAGCCGAGCTTTATTAAATTAATTGCGTCTCTCTGTCTCACTCACTCACTCACTCCCGTGCCATCGTAATAGGGGAACTTCTCGACTTCGATTCAGCTCTCACATAAATCATGTCTACTACTGCTACTACGCTGAAGCAGTGCCACATCCAAGAAAAGCCCACCGGTCATGCAAATCGAGCAGAAGAGCCGTGTGGTGAAGTGTGATTGCAAATATTGATTGCATTCCTAGCGCAACTATCACACACCTTCTATCTTCTCGCCAACCACTTTACGCGGATTCTCGCGAACCGGAGGGTATCCCACGCACTGCCGCACTGCATTCCAAAGCCCACATGTGTGTGTGTGTGTGTGTGTGTGTGTGTGCGCTCGCCCGCCGGACGCTGACAGATTGATTGATAAATTTATAAGACATTGAAATGATAAATTGTAATGGCTCCCGCGGAGTGAAGCCGCCCAAACCGTGCAGTTGTTTTTCTACCTCTTTTTCTTTTTCTCTCTCTTTCTCTCTCTCCGTGTCTCAACCTGTTCGCCAAGCGGGCAAAAAAACCTTTCTTTAGTGTCAGCATAGCAACCTTTCACTCACGACGACGTGACTCTCCTTCCGTCGAGGGGCTTCTCATATGTCACCACATGAAATGCCTGCCGGACAGATAGGCAGGGTGGAGGGTGGGAGAGGGGGGATGAAAAGAAAATAAGCTTCCCTTTTTTGCTTCTGTACGCTTTTCGCTCGGTCTCGTGCGCTGCGTGCCGCAAAGCACCACTTTTATTATGACAGGTTTTCAAAAGCCTACCCCACCGAAAGGGTCGCGGAGAGGGATCGGATTTCAATAATTCCTACATGCACGACCGACGAACGGACAGTGGCATCCACACACACGTTCGATATGAATGTAATTGCAAAAGCAAGAAAATCACCAATTGCGGCTGTTTAATTGCAACGCGGTTTCATTTTTCCCCGACCCCGGGAATGGAATGGAAACCCAATCAATTAAGGCAGCCCCCGGGAATGGGCTGGCATGCCATTTGGTTTGACCATTTTCTCACCGGCGCACACACAGCTTGCGGATTCCGTTTGAGAGCAGTTTTAGCGTGTGCCTTTATGGATTGGCCCTTAGGCTTAGGTTCCTTTTTGGTGTCTTGGTATGAGAAAGTGAACCGACAGGCATTCCGGGCGAAAATCTAGATCGGTGTGGAAGAGGCAGAAGAAGTGAGAGTTTCAATGTAGTTTCCATGCGCCGAGAAAGCGGGAATATTCAGCTATATTTATTTTATATACTTTTACAAAATAAAACTGCAATAGCACATTATTGAACTTGGGTCCATTTTTCATCACGTCCTTAGCAACCCTTGCCTAGCAACCAATTGTACGAGTCGAATAAATAAAAAAATAAACATCTAATCCATTCCTCTAGCCTCTAGCTCCTCTAGTACAACACTACAGTATGATTGAGAAATTTGCATAAGCAAATTAGAAACCCCCATTTCAAACCGAACCCACGAGATGTCGAGGCGAAAATCGAGGTGCGATTCGAACCATTTTTTTCTCGTTCGAACCTTACCTGAACCATAGAAACCCATTTACACTATACATGAGCGGTGCGCGCTTGTGTCTAAGGCTCCCTGAGCCAAACCCGTCGTCCGGTTGTGCAACTCCATTGCGCACCCGATCTGGTTGCGAAAAGTGCACCGACGAGAATGCGGAGCCGGTCGCCGGTGCGATTCGGTGCGCACGATAAGAACATTTAACCGCAGGCTGTACCACCGCTCCACCACCGCCGGACTTACTTCATATTCCGGTTGCGCAAAAGTCGAGTCGGAACCGGAATGACATACAAAACGCAGAGTGTGGTGCTACACCATACAATCCTAGTGGAACCGGAAAAATCGAACAGACTGTATACATTGCCCGACTGTCCCGCACTCCCGCTGAGACACCGCCGATTCTTACCTGCCGGTCTGGGGGTCGGGTCGGTACGGACTACAATACTTCTTATGTACGGGACTAATTGAGCAACACCGCCGGGCAAACGCGGACTGACCTTACAAGGGTTTTTGGAAGTAAACTCTCCCCCTCCCTCCCACCCACACACGCTTGCGCTCACACGTGTTTGGAGCTCCCGAATCGCAACAACTTTATTTGAGTCAGCACCCCCCGCAGGCAGCGTGCTGGTGTCGAACATTTCTTTCTGCCGTGGAATAGATCCCCGGCAGGCCGATAGAGTAGAGTGCGGTCGGTACAATGTCGCTTAGGTGAGTTGTTAGCATAATCGGGCTGCATTCTTTTCGCATGACTTTGCGCGGAGGTAATTATGTACGGGGGATTATATTTAGGCTCGGTTTGAGCGGATTGTAACGCGTAGTTTTAAGTCTTTTGGACGACCGAACCCGTTTAGTACACAGTGAATCTATCCGAACAAATACGTTTAATAATTTAAAAACGGCTACAAAGTCTACTCCCGTCCATAAAACGCGCGTGCAAGCATTCAAGCATTAGTTGAGATTAGCTGAATAATTCGCTCAAAATAGGTTACAAATGAAAGCACAACCACTCGACGGACACAAGTGTGGATTCATTTCGCAATTCAAATGAGCAACAGCATAATCATGAGTGGCGCTGCTACTTGAAGCGCTTGAATATGTAAGCATCACTGGTAGAGCCATGGGAAACTTAACGCAACTTGTTAATGCTGCTCCACTACGTTTCCCACTTATTATACACGATAAACATACAAACACGTACGCGCACAAAACGTTGTCCGAAAAAGCGCGACCCGCAAGAGAAAGCAGTGCCCGATGTAGTTGATTGACTATTGCACAACGTCCACACCCCGTGTCGGCTATCGCCAACGGTCTTATCATTATCAACTTCACTTTCTCTCTCTTGCTCAAAAATTAACTTGATCTCCCAGCTGATCATAGCACCGATGCAATACCTCATCGATCGATCGATCGTTGATAATTATCCGCATTTTGTGCGGATACGGGCCCGCTTCATCCGGTTTCGTGGCTGCATTTACGATATTAGCCAAATGTTCCTGTGCTTAGGCTGACCGCTTCCTTCTTGGCCGGCCTGCCAATCAAACCGCACGCATGAGGCATGTAAATTTCCGCCGCCGAGTTGCATCATGGAAAATCCGAATGAAAAGACGGAGAAAATAGCGCCGTATCGATAACGTGGGGCGTACTTTCGCTTCCATTGAGCTGAATAATGATCTCGATCGCTTGTCCAATCGTTGTTGGGTGCCGTGTTGCGTTTGCTTGCAGATAATCATTGGCTTGCAAATGTTGCATTCGAAGGTAAATCAATACAGGGTTCTTCCTAAAATGAAAAATAAATTTTAATAAATATAAATATATGTATAAATATAAAAAATGTACTATACCTTTTGCTCCGCAAATAAATAAATACTTATCTAAATGTAGTCTTTCGAAAACTAATTTGCAAAACACCTAACGAAACGAACCCTGCCTGCCCTATCGTTCGCATGTAGCGCGCCAAACCCTGTTTGTGTGCAGTCAGGTGAATCTGTTTATCTCCACACTCGTATGATTATTATTTGCTTAAACTCGTATCGTTGACCGCCGATGTGTGAGAGCTCTCTCGTGACCACACAAAAGCCTGCACACTTCACGCACGCACGCATCTCGAGCGATCTAGTAGCCCGAAAGAGAAGGAGAGAGACACAGTATGGCCCCCGTTTGCAAAAAGAGGGCTCATTATGCAATTATTATTTTGTTTACCACCACAACATGCATGCCCTTACACCCCTACTTTCCCGCTCACCGAGCCATCCCGTCCAGCCCCAACTGACAGTCCTATCATTATCTAATTCCGAATCATCGTGCACTAATTACACACATTTTGTGCGTGGAAAATCTTCCACCACCTTTCGCCTACGGTGCCCTTTCCACGAGCGTGAGTGTGTGCTGTCGACAACAGTGCGCGCCTTTTGAGATATTTTATTCATTTTCACCCACAACCACCTCCCTCCCCAGTAAGTGATCGTGTACTCTGTGCAGACGGGCATGCTAACGACACATACCCAGGGGTTTGGGTTCTCAGGAGAATTTTCCAAACCACCAAACTCCCTCTCCCTTCCAGCATGCTCCAAGCGAGTCAATGGATGCTTAACCACATGGCATCATCATCATCATGCTGCCACCAGTTGATTGCGAGCGCAAGTGTACAAAATCGAACAGCGAAAATGCGAGCGAAAACCGGAGCCAATAAAGAAGAGCGGTGGCGGCGGCACATTCGCACAATAACAATGCTCGCTGATATAAATGTTGATTATGTTTATTACATAAATAATTATACGTTCATTACATAAATTGCACATCGTTGCATTGGGTCGACCCGCGGGGCCGCATGTTTCGAGGATCATCGGATCGTTGGGTGTAAAGGCCGGTTTTGGTCTAGGTCCGCTGCGCTTCCCACTTATCCACGGCTCGACCGGACTGACTGTCCTTGCCCGTGGCATTGGTGGTTGCGCTTCGACAGTCAGTCCTCTTTCCTTATTAGAACCGAACCGTCTTCAGGTTCAGAAAAGCCAGCACCCCACCACCTGATCGCTGGCTGGACTTATATCTATCCCCGCCATCGGAGCGCTAGGAATGGACAAACGATGCACCAACAAGGGAACCTTGCAATGGATCCAGCGCTCTGTTTTATGCCCTCTGCCCTACACCTAGATTCGCTGGCTTCGTGCCCGGTCGTGGCTTCTTGCACGAGCCGCCATTGGAACGGCAATTTTATTGCGGAGCTTCTCGCGGCGAGCGGTTCGCATTATTCACCGGCTCGTTATTCATTTCACTTCGGTATTTGTGGCAGAAATTTATTATTCCAATTGAGTGGGTTGAAGGCATATGGGAT
>JXWZ01005640.1:0-12691 GCA_000956215.1 Anopheles farauti No. 4 | reverse complement strand
CAACTGACCGATTCACGAATGGATGCCCATTCGCATATCATTCGTCCCAGCCACCTGTTTGAAAGCCAACTGGTCCTACTTGCTCGTCACTAATTTAGTGTACTTTACGACTCAAAAAAAAAAACAAACATCACTACAACCAGCCACATCCAGCAACAGGTCAATCTGGTTTGCCCATTGACATTCGGTGGCAGGATCATAACTCTCACCGTGGCCACACGCGCGCGCAAAAGGGTGAAAAATATCGAGCATTTTTGTAATAAATTTAACATCTCTCGACTGGTGTACGAAAGGTCCAACCGTTCATTGATGATTCGCTGGAATTATGATAAAATTCTAACACAAACCAGTCGATATTTGTTGGACGGTGGGACGACTTCGTTCTTGGAAGACATATTTGCATCACCTTCAAATCAAATAAATCGATCACCGGTGGAAAGTATGACACTTATCGCGTTGAATGTTAGATAATTATCGATTAGTTGTAGCTGCGGCTGGGAGTATATAAAAGAACGCAAGTATGAGGAACGGTAACTAAACGCATTGTGATCTTCGGTTGATATTGTACCGTGCGGAAAGTGATTTTCTTAGCGGCATGCGTCTCCATTTGGTGGGTTTTGATTTTGTTTGTTTTTGACCTTCGAGTTATCCTTCTCTTATAAGAACAATTTCCCGCCAGAGTTTTCTTGTTCTAGGGGCTGTGCTAGCTTTAGCTGCTGCCCAGGATGATGGTAAATACCGACCGAGCCCGAGTGAATTAACCACCCAGCGGCCCCGTTACCGACCGTACGTCGATGGGCGATACCAGCAGTATCCGTACAATCCGTACCGGTATGCGGGTGATGGACGTTACTACAACCGAAACGATGGTCGCTACAATCCCGGCAACGATGGACGATATATAGCGCGAAACGATGGTCGCTACGTGCACGTGGACAATCGGTACAAGCACACTGAAGGGCCGAGCGGAAGTGGAGCCGGCCGGCAAGGTGGTTCGGGTGGTGCTGGAGCTTCCGGGGCCAAAACCGGCATCGATGCGCAAACCACGGTCCCATCAGCCATTGCTCCACCCCGCACGCCACCACCAACACCTGTTCCGACACTGGCCAAAGTAGTCCAGTCCAGGGTGGCCGCTAAGCCGGCCTACTCCCCGGACGGATGGAAAATAATTCGGCTGGAAAATCAGGTCGAAAACGATGGGTACCACTACGTGTGAGTTCACCCGGCAGTTTTATATTTAGAAATATGGTTCAAGATCCGAATGTCTATAGCATCTACTCTTCCTTCCCCGCACGTTGTGCCTTAGGTTCGAAACCGAAAACGGTATCCTAGCAGAGGAGGCGGGACGGATTGAAGACAAGGGCACGGCCACGGAAGGACTGCGTTCGCAAGGTTTCTACCAGTACGTCGGTGATGATGGAGTCGTCTACCGGGTCGATTACGTCGCCGATGGCAATGGCTTCCTGCCGCAGGTACAGTGCAGTGGGATGAGTCAATCTGTGGCAAATTGCCTACAGGCGGCATTGATTGATGGTTCTGTTTTTTATTTTATCCCCGCCACCGCGCCACAGGGTGACCACATACCGAAGGTGCCGCCAGCGATTGAAAAACTGCTCAAGTATCTGGCATCGCAGCCGAAGTGAAGGACGGGTTTCGTACTGCACGTTTTGGGCCGACGGTTTTTGGACAAAAATAAAAGTTTTTAGAGTAAATCAATAAGTTACATGTGTTTTTCAATAAAAAAAACGTGAAAAAGATTACCAAAGTCATCGTGTGGAATACGTGAGAGTAAAAAATATTTTGTTAGTTACGCTACTCATGAATAGATGGCGCCACCGTATCATCTTTGAAATGATTTTTGCCAAGTTTGTTTAGGAGACGATAGCAAACGACAGCGACAGAAGATAAAAATACCAGAATTATAACAAAAAACACTAGAGGTTTATCATACTTTCACGGAAGTATTAAACACGAAACATAGCCCAAACATGTTCATAATCCAGGAGATTTTACAGGTTAACCTGAGGTAAAACAAAGCTACAAGTGTTTTTTTTGAGATCGTACGTTTGTATAGTTCAATCTTCTGCATCTTTCCACATTTTGCTATTCAGTCATTTCTTTTAAACTGATCTAAATTCGAAATTGAGCTTGTTTTTGTTCCGAAAGGCTACTAAGATGTGTTCAGATCTAAACTAAATACGCAGTATGTTGCCTTAAACTGGTTACTTTCTTTTTCATTTTTTTTAAACTGGGTAATTTTTCATTTCCATACAGTTGTTACAACTTACTCATTCGAACTATTACCACAACGACAATGAACGATGACGATTAGTCCAATCCATGACAGAAATATTACACTGGAAAAGCAACTTCAGCAACTTCAAGTTCGATAAACGAAGATGGAATCGATGGAAAAGGTAGAAATGTTCGATCTAACGATTCAATTACATTTAAATTTATACCGGCAACGCTTGTTGCGTTCATGAGGTTGTCTACCCCTGATATAGCCAAGCTTTGTGCGCCTAAATTGCTGCATTCAAATGTTCATTGCTTAGGATAGTACAAATGGTGCATTTTCTGTGGAATCATTTTGCAGATGATTGGTTGATTAAAGGTAGTAATTAATTTTGAACATTTGGATGATTAATTTTATTATTATTTTTTTATTCTTTAACATACTGCTTTTCGAAAAAAAAAACCAAAATTTACATCATTTCATAAAAGGATACTATTATTTGTTATTTGTTTATTATAAACTAATAATTATTTTCAAGGTGCTTTGTAACTATCCACAAACTTTCAACACGTTGGGTAGCAATTAGGGCACAAAAAGCTCTTCGTGGAAATAAAACATAAAAAATCGCGCAAATATACGCAAATTGATGAAATATTTTTCCGTCCTTCGGCCAAAAAAAACGCCAAATAAACTACCTTAACAGCCACTTATCGCTGCATCGCGCTGAGTGCTCCGTTTCACCAGCCAGACACGTACAGTACATCTTTTCGACCCGGGAGAATTGACATGCAACTTTCGAAAAGAGCCACCCTTTCCGAGATGGCCCATCGAAAATGAAGTACGGCTCAAGGTTCGCAAATTGATGGACGGGTGATAAATTTTACTCGCACCCGTACGCGGTCGGTGTGTAATGTATCGAAAATATTTTTAAAAAAACCCCACAGCACGCCATCGCTCCCACAATCCATCTGAGAAACTGTCGATGTGTGTGATTCAGTGAACATTCTTCGTTTTACCCCGGAAGGTCGGCTTTGCTCGAAGGATGTGCTTTGCTTCCTGCAGATCAGTACAACAAACGCATCCATTCACACGTCTGCTCTTGATGATTGTCGTCTAATTCGCTACCCTGGGGGATCGGTCATAACCGGCCCGATTTGTCCAAATCGCTCACGCCTCGGTGCGATAATTCTGAACGATTTTATGACATTCATCCACTCATTTACCTTATATGTAAATAAAGCAATAAAAAACACTGTGCTAAAACCACGCACAAATGCTGCAATGGTAGTTTTTGACCGACGTTGCCTACTAGCACTACTAAAGGGGGCACCACTTTCTATTCGAGTCTTCCCAGACCCGGACCTTGACCCACGGGCGACACGCGACCGGCCTTGGACGGCCTTGCAAGTGGCTTTTTTTCGTAGTAAGCTGCCATCGCTCGCCGCTTTGTGGGCTCTTCGAAGGGGTTCGACCGAATTCGGGCCCCATAGTCGGAACGGAAGGAAGCGCCGGTGGCTGATTTTGGGCAGAAACGATTGCGGCTGCAATTATCCTTAATGCTTCGGCTCGTACACGCTCACACACGGCGACAATGGCGGCGCCGCTGGTGACGCTCGCTTGGGAACTCAGCGTGCAAATCCACCGCCGTGGAGATGTCACCTCACCCCGAGCAGGCTCGATCGATCGGCTCCGAAGGGCAATAAACATAAACATTTTACTGTCATATTTTTTCGCGCCTCCTGCGCGCTCCGGCGTCGGGTCGGGAAGGCCGCAACACCCATGTGTGGCATTCTCCGCAACGGGAGAACCGATCCGCGCTGGCCCGTAGTAGTATTTAATAGGAATTTTGCCGCAGCTTCAGTTTAGTTTGATTTAATCAATTACGGACACCGCAAGTACGCGCCGACCCGGCCCGGTTCGAGTGTTCCTGTGAAGCTGTATCGCACTCTCTCTCACTCTCTCTCCCTCTGTCTCCGTGAGCGATGAAGTGCCCAACGTCCGTCCTAGTGAGTCACAACAGTGCGCGGTTCCATAATGCGTGATAGTTTATGGGCCCTTTTGGGGCTGCGGCGTCGACGAGAATGCCAATCCCACGGGACGGATGACGCGTGGGGCTGGTGAAAAGCTTTTCACAACCCGGCCGCGCACCCGGCCGTGGGAAGCGGGTAGTGATTGATCTACCGGGAGCTATCCGGAAGCTGTGGCAGCTCCGACGCTCGTCATCGACCTTGTGCCGAGAGACGCACCGTGATTTACGCGCCGTGTTGTTTGTGATGGACTGAATTGGTAGTTACGGTGGCTACCTGATGCACGAGCATGATTGGAATGTCTTCCCGGAATTCTTTAGTGATGATTCTTTGTGTGTGTGTGTTTCATTTTGCGTTCGTATTTGCAGATTGTGTCGATCCTGCTCCATCACGCCGTGCACGCCGCACCAAACGATGGAAAGTACAATCCGAAAAAGTATAGCAAAAATGGAAAGTACGTGCATACAGGTGAAGGTGAGTAAAGTTTAATTGTAGCAGGCGTGCTGTGTGTGTGACGTGACGTAAAGTAAAAAATAAATATTTGTTCCTTCGAAAGGTTTCGAAATACAATGTTTAACCTCTTTCCTGCTTCAGTTTGGTGTTAATTTTCTCAAAAATCGTTGGCGCATATATCAACAACTTCTAGAGCTTTGATTGCTCAGTTTGCGAGTTAAACATATTTTTAATCAATTTTATAAACCATCACTTGGTACCTGATTAGCATTAAAGTTTTACACAGTTTCTTGCCTAAATAAATGGAACTAAATATTTTTTTGTTTTCTTTTCGTTCATAAAACGTTAAGACATTACCATCAATCAGAAAATTTTGACTTGACTTCAATCAAAATTACATTAGGATTTCATATTTGCGTTGTAAATTTCTAAAGAATATTTCATTCGTCCATTCGTTTTAAGGTTCCATGAAAAATCATTATATTTCGACGAAAAATCAATCAAAAATCAGTTATTTATAAAGCATCCAGTTCTAATTAATTCTTTTAAAAATACACTGACTAAAAAATCAGCACCAGAAAACAACTCATGCTTTGAATAACAAAATCTTAGCACGCAATTTAAGAAGAAAATAAAATTTAGAGACTTAGAAAAGTGAAAATAAATGCTACTTTGCCAGTTAGTGGAACATAAAACATTTTTTTATAAATACCCAAACAACAAATGCATAATGTACGAAATAAGTTGTTAAAAATTGTTTTTAAAACACACTTAATTCGTGTTATTGTAAAAATAAATAAGCAAGAAGACACATATACAATAAACAGGTGGGAACATATTGCAGAGAGTTCAATGCCAGGCGATCTAGATTAACCAAGATTTGTAAATTATACTTACCCAAAGCGACATGATCGTTTCAAACGTTAGCGTTGTTTGTTAGTTACAAATGTACCGGAAGCTTCAGCGCGTCTCCAAGCCAGATATTATAAATGAATTTTTTAGATTATATGTTTATATTTTATATCTCATATTTGAAGCGACAAAAAAGTATGAGCTTTGACTGATCAGAGATTTTTAGAGTTTTTCGAATTCACATATATTGGAACTGAATGTGTGCAAAAACATTGAGTCGACAAAAGTGAGCAGTACAGAAGAGTTTGAAAAATCAACTAACATCCAAGTATTTCATTCGTTGGGTTTACTTCGAAAAATTGTACAAACACAGTGCTGAACAACTGTGAAAATGCAGCAACTATTCAGCTAAACTGAATTGGCATGCGAATTCAATACGTGACGGCGTAAATTATCAATCAGCCCGAAAGTATGCAATCTGTAAGGCATGACTAATCGAACCACAGAAACAGGAGTTAAGAAAAAATAAATCTTTGTTTCCTTCGATTTCACAAACAATATTGCTTATAAAATATAAAAACTTGTCCAAACGTACGGTAAAATTGATAAATTGATATAAATTCCAAAATTAACAAAAAATAATTTCAATAATTTAGAAATATTTTACTTCCAATCTTTTTTTTAAACTATGTAATGTTAATATCAGATTTTCCTCTTATCGTCGCAAACGGTATACGAATGAAGTTTTATTATTTGGAAATGAATCATCGCAACTAAATACCTAAGAATAACCGCTACCTGTGTATACACACAAATGGGTCCTAAAATTAAAATCTTCAAACGTAAAGGTGACATTATTTATGCTTGTCTTGATAGACCTGTAAAACATCCTAGTCCGGATCATATGATACGGTGATATCTTCAACCAAATTATGAGCCCAACATAAGTTATGGCACAAAACTGCCCGTCAACGATCCGCACACCCCCCCGAAGCCCCCGAAGAAAACTCACCCGTTCGCAGCGAAAACCAACAACAAGCTGAAAACATTGAATTTATTTGATGAGAAACCTCAAATCGTATCTGTCCGGGCGTATCAAATCAAGATAATGGGCGACGGGACCCTGCCCGCCTGGTCCCTTTTTTGGCCGTTCGAGTTCAACACACGCTCAACACTGGTAGGAGAGCCGGACGTCTGAGCGCTGAAATTTGCATAATTGCTTTCTGATTGGCCATCATAAACATTTACGTTTTAAAGGATTCGCTCCGTCGCTGCGCTCGGTGCTCGCGGGTGTGCCGCTGGGCAGCGGGCTTAGCATATCGTTGCTAATGTTAATTGTAATGTCGAGAAATTGAATTAAATCGTTTTCGATTAATACCCGCCGCGGTAAGCCGGGCCCATTTGGCGATGACACATGTGTTTAACGAGCGCGGGCGCGTGCGTGATATCTTCTTCCATTCGGCACAGGAGACTACGTGGATGATCTGAGCCGGTACCGGTACGTGCACTACGACGACGGCGATCGGGGTCGCTACTTTCACATACACATCCCGTACGACGGTGGCTACGGTAACTACGAAGGTGGACATGAACCGTATCGCTTCCCACCGTACGATCCAGCGGGCGAGTATGCGTAAGTAGAGCCAAGGAGAGTGAAAGTACGCTACGAAGGCATCCCATTTACATTACCATTACTCTTTTCGCAGCGAACTCATCAGCAAATACTCGTCCGATCCGTACCGGGCCGATGCGTACGACATAAAGAAACCCTCCATCTATCTCGAGTACGGTGTGCCGTCGGTGTCGGAGTCGAACACCGCATCCAGTGTGGTGGACGTCCGCAAATCGCTACTTCCCGGCCCGGGCACAGCCTACCTTCCCGTCGCCGATCCGAACGAGCTGGACGTGCGCACATCGCTCCTGAAAGGGCCCGGTACGGCCTACCTGCCCGTGTTAACCCCGGCGGAACAAAGTCTCGCGCTCGGATCGTCCGAAACGAGCTCCAAAGTGGTTCCCCATCCAAACGGTCTCGACGGAGTGGACCATCTGACGGCGGGCGCGCGGGCTCCCACAACACAGCCACCGATCGAGACGACCACTGCCGCTAATGTAGACACCGATCGCACGGAAGGCTCACTCCACAATCAACCCTGCTTCGCGACGAGCGGCCCGCTTAAGCTCTCCAAAACGTGATTGGAAGACGAACGCTGCATGAAAGCTTCAGGCGAGCTTTGCGTCGGGATTACCGCACGCCTGATATGTGATGATGATCCACTTTAGTTTAGATAAGCAAACGCTCTGTATATGTTGAAAGTTGTTGGCTCATAAAAACGTACACACACTCGTAGACACAAACCGACGAAACATCTCAACTCGCCTCAACACGCATGATGAAAGATCGGACGCGGCCTTGAGGTTGGGTGTGATCTTGTTTTGATTCGATTCGAAAATTACCCGACCCCGCGCTAAATACCACTGGCACGTATCCGAACCATTTTGGGAATGGGCGACCAAGCGCATCTCACTACTAAAGCCACCTAGAAGGTGAGGACACAGCTGGGCGTCATAAACTACGGTGACAAATTGACCGCTTCCGGTGCACGGACGGGCTACCGGCCGGGTGGCTTTCGCTCGTGCAGCCTAATGAGTTGGGTAACACTGGCTAACAAGATAAACGGTGTCGCGCCAGGGTTGAGGGCAGATTTATGCAAATCCATCCCCAGTTGGGGAGGGGAAGCGGGGGAAAAGGGGAAGTGTCCATTACGCATCCGAATGCCACGCTTATCATGCACGGTGGGCTAGGGTTGCACAAACCGGTGGACAGTTTTGCTGCATTCGTAAAATAAGTTTAACTTGGATCAAACTATTCATTTCGTATATTTTTGACTTCTTTCACTAACAAACAATGGAAGTTTTATGTTAATTTTATTCACACTTAGCCCAGATTTCTTATCTCCGAATTTATTTGAATAGAGCTTTGCTCCTAAAACAGCACTTTTTTTTTTCAAATTTGATGTTTTTTTTGTTAAATTGTTCTATCATTTTATGATATTTTTATTTTGTTTATATTATTGACACACATATGGTCGGAAACTCCAGATCCCTACAAATTAATTAATTTTCATAGAATCATTTTTCATCGTTTTATTTAAAAAAATCATATGCTGCTTAACTTGCTGGAAGTAATTTTTACTATGCTTGTTTCGTTGTTTTTAAAGCCCTTAATCCTTTCGCATTACCAGCAAAGAAGAAGGTTTTTATTGTTGAAAAATTATAAAAAATATTAAATTATAAAAAAAACATTTGTATTAATTTGGTCATACTTTCCATGTACGACCCTTTACATATCCGTTTCTACTTTAATTTCTCATGTGTCCTTTCTCGAGAACCTCCTAAAAGTTATTATTATTAATATTATGAAAAACTATGTTTCATCACGATGTTTATTCCATTGCTTTTTATTGGCAGGAATTGTACCTTATTTTCCTGAATCTCACAATTTTTATTCCAATACTTTTCTAAGCTGATTTAGGGTTTTCTCGCTTTTCAAATTAATTAAAAAATAAAAAAATTTTAAATGAATAAATAATATTATTTTCACAATCATATGAAGATAAGGGAAAAAGCTCATTTTTTTCATAAAATTGTCAAAAAAATATATAAAATTTAGATTTTTCCTAATATCTCACCGTGCTTATCAACAAAAAAAAGAAAGAAAGAAAACAAAAAACCGGTAGGAATGCGAGGTTGGATGCGTCAGGATTACCGTTTTGATCCGACCTGAAGCGAAGGATCTGAACCGGTCAATGCTATGCATATTAGTTTTCATTCTGTCTGTTTCTACACCCTCAACACCATCCTGCCCTGCTTACTCATCTTCATCCCCGCACTGATTTGTCACAAACAATACGCCTACATCATTATGGTTCATAAAGCTGATTTGCATGTTTTCTGCACGCCCGGTGAAGACACGCTCATGATCAGCATACGAACGTGCTCTGGATGGTTCCGCTCTGCTCAGTGTTTGTTAAATAGTTTAATCCACTCCGACAGGCGCAAATGTCAAGATCACCTCAACGCAACGCCGCACACCACATTCCTTCGGTTCCTGTGGTCAAATTAGATCGTTTGTTAGGGACATCTGATATCGGTTTCGGTCTTCCTCGACTCGTGTCCTGCGCATGCTAATGTTGAACCGGTAATGGGGAGGAACCTATAAGAGTCTTTCGCTCGCTCGTTCTTAAATATCATCCCAACGGGCTACCTATTTTAAGGATGCACACTTTTAGAAGCGTCCAATTCTGGTCCCGCTCGTGACACCTGACCTTTCGCGGTATCATTTCACCCTCGCGAGGCGTTCTGCTCCGGTGTGCAAATGTGAAAAGATCACCGCGCCAAAAGGTCGAAAAACAAGATCAACTTTATATGCGGTCGTTAGAATTCCACTCCGCGTTATCTCGCCTTCCGGCACGATGTCGGCGTTCTGTTGCTTCGCTCCGCCGCAAAGGCCAACCCATCGGCGTGGATCTTCAGAATCCTGTTCGGCATGCAGAGCACCAATTTGTGGGTTTATTTGCATTCGCCCATTGGCGTTGTTTTGAGGTGCTCTATTTTTACACAATCGCTTTGTCGCTTGTAGATAAAGCGCTTTATGATGTTTATTTGCCTCCTGTATGGTGCATTTTCATGTCACTGTTTCATACTTAATATAACATTAAAATGTTATCACTATCTGTTTGAAGGCCATTCCAGATTACAAAAAGTTAATTAATGCAAACGAAAATCGAAAATGTCGAGAATTTTAAAACGGAGAAAATGTTAATTAATCACAAAATAATGAAACCATGCCCCGGGTGATGTATAGATTTATTTGTCCGTCCGTCATGACCTTCGAAAATTCCACGCCTAATGAAAATAGATCGTCCCTGCACACTTTGCTACACAAATCGAATCAAATCGCAATAAATAATGCGATGTCCAAAATCTTCCCGACGATGAGACAATCGTTGAAAAATAGGCAGCGGTTGGTCGGATTGTCACGCCCTGCCTCGGTATGGACGAGTTCGGATCTTCCTTAACCTTATGCATCCAGATACTAATTCAATTCTTCTGATGACGTTTGACAGTTTATTGTGTAGTGAAACTACAGGGTTTTTCTTCAAATTTATTCCCTATCACATGTTTGTTTTTCTAACATTAAGCTCAACAATAAAATTCTATAAAATTTTCCCAAAAACATCGTTTATTTTTATTATATAAAAGCAAAATATGTCTCTGTGAGGCTTAAAATTGTTATTTATTGATAAAGTTGAGAAAAAAAAGTACATGTATAGGATAAGTTCCTTATATGCATCAAACATTTGTAAATTTAAGTCCGGAATCATCTATTTGAAATATGAATAAAAGGTCGAAATTCGTTTTTTTTATTATCTTTAAATAATCCAATCATTAAAACCCAAACATTATTTTTAAATTTTCCAATTTGGACCCGAAAAGTGGTACACTTTTACGAAAACATTAAATGGATTTTAGTAAAAACCTAAAAAACAAAAAGGCCGTGTATGAAAGGTGACATAGTTTTATGATTTGTTATCTCACATAATAATAAACTTCGAGATATTAAAAATTGTTTAAAAATCGTTAAATAAAAAATCTTAGATTTTTCACTGATATGGATACCGTACGGATTTTCTTCCGTATGTTGATATATAAGTTTTGGGACATGACAAAGTCTGTAAAAACCCTGCCCAACTTTAAACCTACCTATGGATGATGTATGAGCTCATTCGCTAATTCACCCGACTCGAGCTTCGCCCCAAAAAATATTCCATAAGCGGAAAAACTCGCGGTGTCTCATATCATCTCCTCAAGCATTCTTCCTGCTCCGCGCCGCGGAACTCTTCTCGTCCACAAACAACCCCGGGGCGTGACTTCAGAGGGTTTGTGCGTTGGGAGGCGAAAAAACTAGACGCCATAAATTAAATCACTCCTTAAGCGATGCGCTACCCCCGTTTCACGTTGGCCGCACCATAAATATAGGCTCAATGTCAGCCGAGCGGCAGCTCGTCCTCGTCCACCGGCCATGGTTTCCCGTCCTGGGTCCCTTCCCCGCCTAGCCCCGAAAAACCCAACGGCTAATACATGCACAAGTAACACCTATCAACAAATCCGCGGCCACGGCTTGCATGCTCCCGTGGTCAGGTACCGAATTCGAACCGAACCAGCTCGAGCGAGCCCTTTCCGACCAGCTGTGTAGCATCGGTCCGACAAAATGGTCCAATAAAATACGATGTCACATTATCATATCGTCACAAACCTGGCACCCGGGTTTGCCGGCCCCGGATAGGATAGGTTTCATTTTCGGACCCAATAAATTACAGCCCTACGGGCCGGTTTCGGGGCGGATTCGAACAGCACAAACTAATGCTGCCCTGGCCTGGGCTGCCGGAATTCGCTCTGCCCCAAAAACCCTGCACCGGTTGGCAGCATTTTAATAATTTCCTCATTCTGACGCGAACGAAAATGTCGCCCGAAAACGAAATTCTTAGAACTCATTAGGGATGAAGTTCTCGGTTCTTTATCTAGCAGCTGGGCGCCATGTTACGCTTGTTTGGGATAGCGGAAAGGGATCTGGGCGGTACCCCGGGCTGGCCTTGAAAAACAGCCAGTCCCAGGCTAGGGCTAGGAAGTAGTGGATCTATTTTCATCCGTACGCTAAACAAAACAAAGCCGACGGTGCGATTTTAGCGGCAAACTAACCACACCACCATTCGTGGTTCATTACTTAACAACCCACGTGGTTCGTGGGGTGCATCCACCCAGCGATCCTTTCGCTTTCGTTTCGCTCCTCACACTCACACAGAAGGGCTCGTATCAGCGTGCTTCGTTTGGGCCGTTAAAAAGCATGAGTGACAGTGTAATAAAAAAAAAAAAAACATCACTCGATTTGTATGCAAACACACCTGCTAATTATGATATCGGAGGATGGAAACCGGCGGCGATTGCTTCAGCCGATCGAAACCGGGTCCACTCGCGAAGAAAGGCCGACACTGCTCCAGCTTCCAAGGTCGGCCGGGTGTCTATGTGTGTGCGAGTGTGCAGATGAAACACAGACGCCAAACAA
>JXWZ01005638.1:0-10517 GCA_000956215.1 Anopheles farauti No. 4 | reverse complement strand
CATTCAAGTGTGCCCTTGAGAATAATTAGGAGAACAAATCATAACAAAAGCGCTCGCGATTATTGAACATTTTCCTTGCTGCCTCATAATCGTGCTCGGAAAAGGTGCGGTGGGTATTTCTCAGCCCACAAGAATCATGCTCAAACCAGACAGGCAGAATCGACCCGTTGTTACCGGGACGTGTGGCAAAAATCAATTACCCGGTCCAACTTCTCGCTGGACGGTGGTGATGTAGCATTTCGATTTCGAGATTTGGTTTACGATCGTCGTGCCTGGGTGTACGGTCGATAAGAATCGATTCGATACCCTGGGGTACTTGACATAAATTGTGCGCACTACTGGAAGAGTTTGGCAGGCGGTACTTTCCCCGATGGCAATTATCCGATAAGTCGGTGTTAGCATTATTAATTGCAATAAATTGTGCGACTGCTCGTGGTGGCGGGGTTGGGAATTATAATTTCAAGTGCAAATGTTACTCCGGTGTTTGATGGTTGGGACATGTTCAGTCAAGAGAGAACGATGTTTTCCAGTTCGTGTAGTCCCTGTAGCGGACAAAAGTGTTGTTCCTTGCTCGGTCCGAACGTACTTTGAATCGATGGCGTCATCTGTACCGGTAAATCGCTCAGATTGAACAGATTATAGTTTCGGACGGGTTTCAGCGAATTGTGTACCACCTGCTAGCAGTGTTCGTGGCAGTTGTGGGAGAACGAGCATCGACAAAGTATAAGGATGGAACCCATAGAGTTCCATCCGGTGTTTCCGAAGAAACTTTACCTAAACCCCAAAAACAGGAAGGAAGCGCAGGAGTTGCGCTGCGGCTGTGAAAAGTGAAACATAATATTTCAAGGAAATTTGAGGAAAGATCCTGTTACCAGGCCCATGGATCCTGTGTGGTACGGCCCACGGTTGGTATGTTGTGCTTCAATGCCAAATCCGCCCAACAATGGGAGTCCGACAGCGTTGCGGCCTTCGTGGCCCAGTTTGCTGGTGACTTTGCTGCCACCGCTCGGTGCACTTTTGTTACGTAATAGCCGCACTTTGGAGCAGTTGCAGTCTTTTGCATTTTCTTACGTCCAAATGGCCACCGTACGCTTGGAGGGAATAGTTGTTTTGTTCTGTGTCGGTGCATTCCATTGTGGTGGAGCGGTGAGTGATAAATACGTCCTGTACATCTTCAAAAAGCATCATTCTTTTGGTGAAGTAGAATGCAAAATGCTTCGCTTCCTGAAGTGTGTTGCGTCTGTTTTAATTTTTCCATCGCAACTATTGTTTAGAGGGTCTTAAGATGTGTTTTCATACCTACAAAAGAAGAAAATAAAATATTTAAATTTGATCCACTTGTATAAGGAGCTTTGTGACTCAAAACCAAACGCTCAACGCTAACAAATAAGAGATCCTTTTTACTATTTTTCCTATAAAATATAATAATAAATTAAAAACAATTATTCACTTGTTATAATCGTCTTTATTAAAACAAGATCTGCACATTTCTTCCCACGGTCGCTCTTTGCTCGTACCGAACGCGATGGCTCATAAATTTTTGCAAACCAATAATCACCCAGCACTACTGACCCATCATCGCATGCCTCTGGTAGGCCTCTAATTAGCCTGAAAATCGTGCATCTCTCTCAAGATAACAGGCCTCCCCGCGCATCGGGCGGTGGTGGCCATTAACATTGGTAATTGTTTTCAATTTGTGGCGCTTTTTATATATATCTAGAGAAAAGAAAAAAAAACGATACAGAACGATGTAATGCACGGCCGAGCGGTTGTTGTTGCACCGTAACATAAATGGAATCACTCATCCGTTACCGCATTTTGGCCCAAAATACGTTGCGCCGTCCTCTTATGCATTCGCAAGCGCCACCTGCATTCGAGGATCAAACGTACCGAACGGCTTTTCCGCTCCGCACAAACCCACTCCCCGCGCTTTTCGCTCCGTGAAAAAGCGGTTGCGCAAGTGCGTGTTGGGGGCGTAAGCCGGCGAAAGGCAAACAAAGAGCAGTGTGCCAAATTTCTGACCGACCGATCGTTTTTTTATGGCTTCCGGTTGGGGAGGAATATTATATGAAAAAATGTCAATATTGGGCAATAAATAAAAAATGAAAAAAAAGTTCAGAAATCTGCAACGTTCAAAGTTGTTGTGATCGATTGATTAAGCACGCATTTGACGCACAACGAAATGGGACGAACGAAATAAATGGACCAAAAATGTTTCGCTCGGGAACCACGCTTCCATTCAGCGTGAGGTGTATTTTTTTTGTGATTGCTACAATATGGGAAACACGGTGCTAAAGCGCATTGTGTTAAAATGGTGCATCCGTTTGTATCGCGAGAAGGAGCACGCGGAACCGGAGCAGTAAATATTGACGATCGGCTCGTAATGGTACCCACCCACTCGTGCTCGGGGTTTTCATTAATCCCGAGGGGTTGGTTTAACACGAGCGGCCATGTTGTGGACGCGACAAATATGCTCCGTGCGTGCTCGATGCTCCTCGAGCGCCACCGCCACATTTCCGAATTTATGTTCGAATTGTGAAAATAAATCAATTTGATTATTTCCATTTCGGTTGCATCAGGAGCGGACGGTGCGGGACGGGTGAGCAAAACGATGCATTTAAAGGGTGCAAATATATTTGATCGCGCTAGTTTAACGTCAATTAGAGAGCGTATGTTCTTGGTGGACAACTTGGTGG
Organism: Anopheles farauti No. 4; assembly: GCA_000956215.1. Lineage (NCBI taxonomy): Eukaryota > Metazoa > Arthropoda > Insecta > Diptera > Culicidae > Anopheles > Anopheles farauti No. 4. Next base: position 7,821 of record JXWZ01005638.1, on the reverse strand, counting down.
TGGAAATATGCTGCAAGGTTACGCAACGTGATGTACGGATAGTAGCTCTAATGTTTGCTTCTTAAAATATCTATTGATTCGGCTTTAAAATGCTGCCCGACGCTTTAATTTGCCTCTTTTATGGACCAACCTGGAAACCAACATCAAAGAGAAAGTTTTCGGTCGGTACTTTCAAAGAATTATGATGAATATATCTGGGAAGTTCGGTCCATCCGGAATGTGAGTTCTTCTGTTTAAACAATTTTTAATTTAATTCTGATCCTTTTAACTCAAACAATTAGTGATCAGTTTCATATGGTACACAATAAATTTATTTCATCTGTACAATATACATATGATAAACAATTTGCAAATATCTTCTCAAAATGTATGTAAACTGCGAATTTATCTGCCAACACGCTCGGTTTACAATAGTTCCGGTTGCCACTACATGACCCAAGCAGTCGGTGGCAGTTGTGGTATCGTTGCTCATAATCCAGGATCTATGGCATTAATTAGCATGAATAATTTTCCCTCCACCGTCGGTACGCCCGACGTAGAATAATTTGTGTGTTTTGCGATTGCCGTCAGAGTAAAACCGGATCCATACCGTGCTTCGGTGACTCCTCCGCGGGGCTCCATCCCTTCTGAGCGGTAAGCTTCACCGATAAAATGTGTGTCTTTCAGCCATTTCCACCCGAAAACCGATGCGTACACTGCTGCACCGGGTGGTTGGTTTCATTCCCGCATACATTAAGTACGGATGGTCATGAATTTTAGGGACGTATGATGATGATCCGGTGCTGCCACCGTGCACAATACATGGACCAAAACCATCGCTTTAACCGCCTTTGTGCGCGGAAGTGATGACATGCTTCAGTTGTAAGCTGAAATCACGATCGCAAGATTCGGTGGCGCAGGGCTTGTGGCGAAATTTATTGTCTTATGATGATTCGTCGGTTTTTCGGTGGTAGTTTAAACATTCGTTTTACTTCTGAACGCCCGTAGGGAGGGAAAAGATGTCGGTGGAAGAGACACGCGCTGGAAACTTCGGATGGTTTCACTTGACTTTACAATTAATGCTTCGTGGTAAAGAGCACCGTGTGGTGTTAATCATGGATTCATAGTTTTTGTCAAACATTACCAGAAGTAAAATATCTGAAATAAAGGCAGGATTGGTGGTGAATCGGAAATGGTTTGCTTTACAGAATGTAGACATTATTGGTAACGCTATTTGTACTGTAAAAACATAATTTGTGCACCTTTTCAGTAAATTCAGTTCAGTTGTTAATTAAATTCCTTTGAATGTCTTCAAGCTTTAAAAATGTTTTTAAAAAATCACAAACCACACAACAAACTTGAAATGCTTGTCACTTACGATAGCCGTTCAACAATGTCTTTTGTCTAATTTTTTGATTGATTTAATTGATCAAATTCATGATAAATTTTTATCTTGACGATCTGTTCCTTGGCTGTAAAAACGGGAAAATAATTGAACCTTTTTTTGTCTTTATATTCATGAAACAATGTTTGTAAACAATCTTGCTACCAGCGCACGTTTTCCTGACCATCGCGATGGGCAATAAGAAATATCCGATTAAGACGCTTTTCATGTGTATTGAGTGTCGCGTCACCTTTTGTACCAACGTGACTCCAAACGGGGATGGCAAGGTTTTTTTTTGTAAGGTTTCGCGAAGGTGACTAAGCTACGCTTCCCTAGACTAAACCCCGCACGCAGGTGTTTTCAAACGTATTTTTAAGTCTTATTCGATTTTTTCTTAATTTTATTTCCTTCTTTTTCTCTTTCTTTCCCTCCGCAGGACTCGGCTCAATCGCGCATTCCTCGGCTGGACAGTGTCAGCAGTCGCATACCAGTCCCCGGGAGCTTTCGTATCCCAAGCTCCGTTGCTCGGCTGCCAGCAAAACGGGGCGCACCGCAACCACAACCACCTGCCACGCCGCTCAGTTTCCTGCGGCCACCGTCACACGTCCGGTCCGGGGCGGTTTCTATCGCACGGTCCTACTCCGGCGATAAGCTGTCCAGCAACGGTGAACCGAGTCCGTTTCCGCTACTGGCCGCGTCAACACCGGCACCGGTACAGTTGCGCCTAGGGCTGGGCGCTCCCAAATCGGGCGGTGGATTGCCCTTTCTCAAGAAGCTGGAACAGGTCGCCTCGGGGACAACGGAGCGCTTGGAGGATATCAAACTGTGCCGCCGGGAATTCGCGATCCCAAGTGACGACGATGACGACGACGAGGAGGAGGAGTACGGTCGGGTGGAGTGTGGACCGGACGCGACGGTACAGATGTTGGTAGACGAATCGCTCGAGCTGGTTGGGGCAAACAGTACGGATAACCTGCTCGATCCGCCGGCCTCGGAGCTACCGGTGTGCGAGGAACAGGCACCCGTGGTCGTCGTGGGCAAAAGCGCACCAACCTTCGTAAGGAGCGAACACACCGTCACGCTGCAGCGTGATGGAAACGTTACGTACGAGATCCGCCGTAGTGGAACGTTCGTGAAGTCGTCCCGGGAGTCACTGAACATGTCCACGGACCGTCCACGACCGCCGGTGATGAGCTTAACCTGCACGCGAAGTCATATTTCGTTGCCCAACGGGCGGACCTTTCGTCGCGAAAGCACGGAAAGTATCGATTCGCCGATTTTGAACACGACGCGGACCCTACCTTTCCGGCGGCCGTCGACCGGTGAGCTGTTGCTGGAGGAAGACGGCCTACGGCGACCACCGATTCTCAACTCGACGATGGTCCACGAACGGTTGCTGAACGTTACGCAAAGCATTCCGAACATAACGCAGGAGCTGCTGTACGCGGACGCCGGACACGAACCGTGCCCGGCGCCGGGTGATAGCGTGCTGAACCGAACGCACTCGGTCGACGAGCAGAAGCGTGCGCTGGGAGCGGGCGACAAACCGAAATCCAATCGGCTAACGTTCAATCTGGAAGAAACGTTGAATTTAATTCAGTTCAGTGCGGTCGGTGCCGGCGGAGGGAGTAAGCATGGTCAAACGCAGGTCTTCAGCTCAACGATACACTCCGATTCGATGGCGATCCCAGCGTCAACGAGTGTTGGCATGCAGCAGCAACTAGCTGGAAGCCAACATGGTGGCAATGCCACGATGCTGCTGATGGACATCAGTGCCCAAGATCGGACGCTCGTTCCGCCGGACCTGGAGCGAGATGGTGGTGCGAATGACGATGAGGAACAACGCGACCACCACAGGAGAAGCGCGAGCGTGGAGGCGGACGTAAGCGCCGGGAAGGAAATATTCGATCTCAGCCTCGACGAACCGGACGACGATCAGCACGGGCAGTCGCAACAGCAGCAGCAGCAGCAGCAGCATCTCCCACAGGTCGTGATGCGACGGCACCTGGACTCCCGGTCCAACACCGTACCAGCGCCGAAGCAGCGGTTTTCCTTCGGGCTCGATCTAACCGAGTGCACGCTGGACTGCTCGATCGAGCTGTGCGACTCGTCGCTGTCACTGACGAAACCCGCCCACCTTAAGTCACCGACCAGTTCGCTCACGAAGCAGGGCTCGTTCGAGATGGACGAAAGTTTGGGCATCCTGACGCCGGACCAGATGAAGGAGTTCCTCGACTCGACTACGACCAACACCACCAACAACACGAACAACGCAGCAAGCGCAGCCGGTTTGGAGCTGCAGTTGAACGTGGGCGGTGGTGGAAGCTCGGCGACGGGTGGCGTCGCCCACCATCATCACCACAAGCACGGTGCGCTTCAGCATCACTGTCGCATCGATCAGACGCCCTCGCCGGAGGAGCTACCGCTCGATCCGGTCGGTGTGAAGACGGACATGTCGGACATTATGCTTCCGGCGGAGTTACTGCTCATGGCGGGTGGTGGTAGCGGTGTTGGAGGGGCAAGTGTCGGTGTTGCTCAAGCGTACGGAAGTGCGGCGGGTGTTAGTGGAGCGGCTAGTGGCGGTGGTGGCGCTGCAGGTGGTGGTGTTAGTGAACTGTCCCAGGCCGACTCCGACCCGAAGACGGACCAGATGACCAAGTCAGCCACTTCGTCGAAGGTGTCGAACAGCTTCATAACAAGCATCACGAGCATTACGAGCTTGGACACGGGCTACCAGGGCGATGGGGAAATGTCGCGACCGGCGAGTCGCGGTGCCGATCACTCGCCCTCGAATGGGCCGCGTGTTAAATCGGCGGGCGGTGGAGCTTGGCAGCCGATGATGGCGGCCGCCGTTGCCGCCGTTCCACGCCGTCAGGACCCGATGACGGATTCGGACTTTTTCACCGAGAGCGACGCGGATGACGTTTTCAATCGGGGTGACGCGCGGCGGGCACAGATCATCGATGGGCAGCTGTACGGTGCGCCGGGTGGTGCGGGCGGGATAGCCGGTGCGCAGGGCGCGAACGCCATATTCAATGCGATCGATGAACAGGACGATCAGGATCTGCAGCAGCAGCAGCAGCAACAACAGTTGAATCACCCCAACCATCATGGGCAGGATGGTGGTCAGGCGGATGATTCGTGCATGGAGTCGAGTGGAATATTCACCGACGTAGAAAACCGTGCCGACGATGATCTGGTGCAACGACGGGCGGATGATCAGCAGCAGGCGGAAGCGGCCGCTGGACGCCACGGGTACGATGAGACACATCAGCAGCAGCAGCAGCACACTTCGGACGACATGAGTCCGGACGTGTCGACGGATACGATGAGCAGCAGCAACAGTCAGAACTTTGTGCGAGCGCCACCCGACCAGCACACGCGAGATGACGAACCAAGCGCGACGGCTTGCAAATTGACGCTTAACGAGCGTGAGCTTGACGTCGGCACGAAGGCAAACTTATCGCCGCACATCGGAGCTTCCCCGATGGCGGGCGTCGAGCACCACTACCAGGTCGCACCGCTTACGACGACGTTGACGATGCTGGCGAAGTCGGACGGTGGTGATATTGGTGTCAACGGCGATAACTCCGCCGCTGGCGCGGTTTGTACGCCTGGTGGTGGTGGTGGTGGTGTGCGTCGCACCGATGCCGACGGCAGCTTCCACGATGTTGGTGGTAGGAGATCGACCGCGTGCAACAGTACCAACAGTGCGTCCAGCGGCGGCAGCAGCAGCAGCAACAGCAGTGGCAGCGCTAGTCGCAAGCAGCACAAAAACGAAACGAACCGCGGTTTGAGGAAACATCATCAGCATGCGGCGCTGGTGGAGATGACGTCCACCGGTGCATCCCCGGTCTCGGTGTCGTCGCGCGCGGACCGTTCGAGCAAGGCGCGTTTGTTTAAGGATTCGCGGGAAAGTGGTGCCAGTGAGGACGGCCATGCCGTCGGTGATTGTGATCAGGAAAATAAGCGGCCCAGTGCGGCGGTGGGGGCTAGTGCGCGGGGGGGTGTAGGCAGTGCGCGGGGAGGTGCACCATCGCCAGCGGGATCGTCCAATTTGAGTTTCGTGAAAAAATCCAACACCCCGAACAAGTGGGACGCGGTGATGAGCAAGATCGCGGAGAATAAGTCGGTGATGAGGCGCAATTTCAGTGAAGTGAAGTCGCGCATTAGCTGCGGCAGTGTGGGCGGGGGTGGTGCGATCGGTGCAGGTGCATCGAGGGGGGTGACGACGGCGTTGCTTCGGCGCGATTCGCCCGCCGCCGGCAGTACCGGACCCGGTTCGCTCAAGAGCCCACCGTCGGAGTGTACCAGCGTTACCAGCCGCAGTTCCGCGCACGGCAAGCGAACGATCTCCGGTTCGGTGAAACGGTAAGTGGGAATCGTTAGGGGTATGTGTGTGTATGTGTAACGCATTTTGGATAGTTTTCTCACGTGCTGCCGGGTGTGTTTATTTGATACGGAGCCGAATGAGTTTCGTTGTGGATCGATTTATCAGTGAAAACTGGCGGGGATGAGACGGCCAAGCCGGGAATGGTTCAGGGGGGAAACTTTATTCGGGGTCAGGTTGCGGTGAGGGTGTTATGTAAAGTATGGAGATCGCACCTTTTGCTAAGCGGGAGTCACCCAATAGCGCAAAGGTTAGAGTGAGCTTGTTTAGTCAGGGTTAGGCAATCTATTTATGAAAATCGCAATGATGGTTTTTTGTTGTAATTATTTCTATTTCATTATAATTAATGAACTACATGTATTTTGTTTTTAATTTAATGACTTATCTAATAAGTGCTTCTACTGTTTTAATAATATCTTTCACACCGGTTTGATCTGTGTTCGGAAAATGGTTATTAAATATTCTTTGCAATTTTTATAACAAACAACAACAATTTCAACAATAATTAAACCATTAATCTAGAATCAATTTTAACGGACTATTTTCGTAAAACCTAGTTGAACAGCCCTGGGCATGGTGTGTGTTGCGTGTGAGAACCGAGGTCTGCTGGAAAACCCGCTCCCTCAGCTCCCAGCTCCCCCTTACCCTCGGTTTGTGGCATCGTCGTCATCAACATTATCTTTACCGACTTCCCTCAAACATGCGAGAGTTGTTATTGGCGACCGTAGTCTTCATACCCTCGCCCGTGGTGCACCTGCACCCTCCTCCGATCGAAACCACGCGTGCATACCACCCTCCTCTTCCCTCCTCCTTCTCCCCCACCGAATGGCACTGAGGCAGTTATGCTGTGGAGCCACGAGCGTGCTGTTTCGATGTTGAGGTGGGGTTGTGCCGTGTTTTTTCGATCGATTTTGTGAAACGAATCTATACACCGCGCCTTACCGATCCCCCATCTGCATTCGGTGTCGCCGCTCCGCACCGAACCTACTGAAGGAAGTCAGTACGCAATCAGTCATCAGAAACGAACAAACAATCGAACATTATTCGAAACATTATTTCGAGATCGGGTGGTTTTTTTTTTCTTCCCTGTATGTGTTTGCTGGCGGCAGCGTGAGACACACCTCGGTAGAAGGAGGCAGTGATTGTCGGGTTCGTTTGGTGAGGTTTACCCACCACCCTGACTGCATTGTTTTTTTCCTGATTTTTTTTTCAACAGTTTATAATCAAAAGTGTTATATTTTGGCTTCTCAAATACTATTTTAATGAAACAAAAATATTCAAAAGAATTCGAAATATAAGCAATTATTGCGTTCCAGATATGTGTGTGATTTAATCGATTGAATCAAAAACCGATAGCTTATCTTGCCACCATGTGGGAAACATTCTTTCGCTCGTCGCGAATTGTACCCCAAAATCGAGGAACTTCCAGACGTGATAAAAGACTAGCTCAACATCCATCCAACCCTCTGCTCCACGGACACGGTTTTCACCATCATCACCCACCTTGATCGTCGATCGCCGCAGATCAATCAACTGCGGCCGTGCTGGCCTTCTCGCCATCTCGGCGGTTGTTTCCGTGCCGTCACTTAGCGCGGCGACGCGTATCACGCATTTTAGCATCAATTCTCAGTCGACTTTACGATCGTCGACTGATAGCTGTGTTCGTGTGTCTGCTGCCGGTCCACAATTGCGTCATCGTTGGCTTTGTGGGGAGTTTTAGAAAAAATAAAACACGAGTTAGCCACAATTTACATACATCAACATTTCGTGTGCCACCATGTGCTCCACACGACATTTGAATGTTTTCGCTTGCCGCGTTGGATATTTTATTAGCTGTTTGTGGAGTTATCGCGTCTTCAATGTGTGTGTGTGTGTGTGATTCAGCTGGAACATTGGTTGTTCTTTCCTTTCAACGCTTTGTTTTTTTTAGCAAAGAGTTGAATAAATCTTGTCTTTCGTCAAGTTATCTTAAAAATATTTTTTTTAAGCTTAGCTGAGACGATGTACTTTTGATAAACATAAAAAAACTGAATTAATGATTTCATTACCTTTATTTGTTTTATTTTCT
>JXWZ01005637.1:0-10018 GCA_000956215.1 Anopheles farauti No. 4 | reverse complement strand
TATTACTATAAATAATATGCTATAATAAATCATCATACCAATACTAAAAATAACACATCGTAAGTATTTATTTCAACAGTGAATTGTATTTATGAACTTTATTTCCTGAAATGAAATTATGAACAGAATATTGCCCAGCTTCACAGAAATTATTAAAATATTCACTAATATACAATAAAAACCAAACACGGCAATGTAATTGAATCTCATTTTAAAACCACGTTTTGAAGCAACGAAAAACAATAAGTTGTGCCTGAACATTGAACAAAAAAATTCTCTATAAAAAATTGTTCTTTACGAAAAAATATTAACTGAATAAACTGTACAAGCTATAGGTAAAACGAAACAAAACTCTTAAGAGTTTCACTCTACCCGATTTGTAGACAAACTTATTTTTAAATCATAAAAAAGAAGCCTTGACACGCTTCACTACTACATAAATCTCAAACCAGAACATCGAGCGATCCTCAAATCAACTTCTATAGTAATATTTTTCCAACGAACCGATCAAATTGGTTTTATTGAGTCTATAATCGAACCAATTTTTCGTTTTTACAACACGTACACAACCATACGCCCTCTGTTTATGTTAATAAAATAAAAAAAATGAAGAGAGAGCCCAATGTAATGTTTGGCAAAGTTGTATCTAATAAAAAAATACTTATGTTTTATTTTTGGTTATTTTAAAAACATCTTTTACTATTTTTTTCACGAGGCTCAACATCGCTCCATCTACGTACATTTAAGTTTTTCGATGAAAACATCCGTTTACAAATTCGTTTAAAAATATGTGTCGTTTTTAATGCATTCAAACAGTGTATATAAATTTTTCAAAGAATTTTAACAAGTTTAATGAATCTTTTCATGCAGTTTCCTCAATGAACCTCAGAACTTCAGTTTTAAATTTGAAAATAGTTTTAAAATATAAATAAGTCATAAAAGAATTTATTTTACTGTTTGCTCCAACTTTGTCGAACATTACTTCTAGCTATCGACTTAAGTTTCCATTTCATACACCAAACAAAGGGTGAGCGTAAAGTTGCGTTACAAACTGTTCATTTTGCTGCCACAGAAACATTTACAATCGAATTTGCGTGCCGAAGCTATTACAAACATAGCAAACAACAAAGGCAGTGCAAAAAATTCACCCAACCACAGTCTTCTGTCCCCACAACAGTCGCCGTCTGACCATATTGTATTCGCTTTAGAATGTTTAAAAAAGCTTCACTTTGCTTTATGATACACAGCATCTGTTGTACATAGCGCCAGAGTGGTCGGACATTCCTATTCTGTCGCCGTCGAGCACTCCATTCTATTCGTTCTCATCGTTTGCGAGGATATAAAACGATATCGAATAAACATACCATACCATGGCGATCTGAAAATTCATTGTTCATAAAAAAAAACAGCCAGCCGAACGAAACCCTAACTTTCACCTCGTACGTGACCAATGTGCTGGAAAATGAATTATTATGTTTTAATATTGAGTCCCCAGCAGGTTAGCAGAACAGCACAGCCACAGTGGCCACGTACGGCGAGTGAAAGAGATGTCGGGCACCGAAATCATCCAAAGAAATCGCCCAAACTTCATCTACCCTGGAATCGCGAATAGGATGTTGGTAATTGGCCAAGATGTACGACGCTAGATAGCCGAACGTTTGCCCTATGATAGCACCAGGAGTTGGAGTTACCAAAGCAGTTGAGAGGGCATTATTGGTAGAAAAATGGCATCGGTGGTGGAATCCATTTCGGCCCCAAAGGTCAACCGCTGGAGAGCGCTACAGTAGCCATGACTTTTGCTACCAAACCAGCGAAAAACCAGCGGGAGCAACAAAAAAGCCGCACCCAGCGTCCGTGCTGTTCTAATGGTGCCAAGATTTACGAATTTAATGTAATCCTTTTTAATGTTATCTCGGCGCCCGTTTCAACCCGTTTGCACGGAACTAGGCGATGGTGATTCGGTGATTAAGTCGATAGTCACACTCCAGTGAAGTGAAATTTCATATTTATTGGAATAATTACCTTACGGAACCGCCTAGCTCTTCTGCTGAGGGCCGCCCGGCAGGATGGGCCATAACTGTCGCACCTTTTTCGGTTATTTATGCAGCATGAAATTAGAGTGAGATGTTTCAAACTGATTCATTAAACACGACTCCGTTTGGGATCCACCGACAGGTAGAGCCAGATATTAAATTACACGGACACTTTTGCCAGCCGGTCTGTAGTCGTTCCTTATAATGAGTTCATCCGTAAACGGGGTGACTAGTGGTTTAGAGTTAATTTATATTATACGCTTGTTGTTTAACATTCAACGGGTTATCGCTTAGTACGAATGAATCAAGCAATCGTAACGATTTTTTAATATTGATGAATAAACGCAGTTACATTTGATTGAGTGCAGCAACATGCATTTCGTTCGTTTGAAATACATACAGCAGTTTATAGTTTAAAATGATTTATTTAAGTACGTTTACTGTTGTATTTTACCGATATAAGCAACAAAATTCTTATTCAATCTAACCGAGTTCAATAACTAACAAGAAACTCGAACGCGGAACGAATTTCTTCCAGCTTTCGTAAGCCATTGGTTACCACATCTTTTGTTTTCTTTTTGTTAAGGAATGGTTACCTCCGGTGAGAAGACCATTCACTAGTAAACGAATTCCTAATCACAATAAAAAAGCGAAATAACTTCTTTTAAAACTATAGAACTTCAGTTTTTAACCAACTTTCAAGCACCTTAATCAATATCCAAATGTATATTACATAAAGCTAAAATTCTCTGTAATAAAGTCGATTTTGAAGTTGTTTTTTTTTTTCTTAGCATGCGTTTGGTAGAACAATTTCATCTGCGCACTGCTAAATATAAAATGGATGCTTTCATCGACTTTATACATTCTCTCCATTGCGTCATGCAAGAAAGATTGTTCATTGGCTCGTAATGAAGTTTTAAACATGCTTCCCAGCGCATACCAGCTCGGAGTCTTCACCTACAACGACGATATTCCGCCCGCAGTCTGCCCGATTCGTCCAATCGAAGGCGAGTTGCGGCAGTACCGAGCGGGCGAGAACTAATAATCCCAAATCCTATCGAACCTGGACGAAACTTTGCCTCCCGTACGATGTGCTTCCTCATATTTCAACGATATAAAATAAACTGAATGTTGCGCTTCACCAGATCAGCAGAACGTGGCGTACGGCTCCTGCTAACAGCTGAGTGGAATCATGCCGTTATTTTCTTCATTATTTTCCTCAACCATCCACGACCACGGCCCCATTCCGAGGCGCTCCTGAAGAAGCCTGAAGAAGCGAAACGGGACGAAAAGTTTCGCTTTGATGCAATTTTTCTTCCCAGTGATGATGGCGGGCCAGCAAATTCTCCAGTTGCCATAACGAACCGTTGAGCTCTCATCAAAGCAAAATACGGCCACGGCCTTAGAACGACAAACCTCTTCCCACTTCCAATGCTGATAGCTGATGCGCAAGAAAACAGACGAAAGCTGGCACAAGAAACCAAACGATGCGCTCGGGAAAATCGACGAAAAACAACTAACAATGCGGCCAATCGGACTCTACACACTCTATGTTTTATCTATTTTTCCTTCCTCGCGAAATTTGCCACTCGCGCACTCCCGTCGTACTTGCGATGGCTCGATCGCTTTCGAGCGACGGTTCGATGGATATCAAGTAAATTATTTGCAATTGATATTTATTGAATGTGAAATGATTTACCGCTCGCAGGCAATTCCGCCCGCGGCGTTTCCGTGGCGATCTCGCAAATATCGCGATGCTACGGGTGCTGTGTGGTTTTTCAATTTGTTTTTATTGAGAAACACATTTATGATATCGAAAATCTCCGCTGTGCTGGTTAGCCACCGGCATTGCTTGCTACGATTTTGCTGCTCCTTGTCGCTTGTCACATTTATTCTGCTCGCTCGATAGTTGAAATCGTCGAAATGGAAGCACTTCAAGTGGAACTCGGTTGTAAAACTCAACAACCCTATCGAAATTGTAAGTGATTACTAACTTATTGATTGTCAAATTGAATTTGAGAACAAGCGAATGAACCAATTATCGTTAAAATATGCACTCGAGTGAAATTGCATCCATTCCGATATTGTTTAACCCGTAACTTCCAACCGGCACGTTATTTAATCATTCTCATTGTTTGAAAATCCTCAAAAATCCACTTACAGTGTGTTAAAAATATGTAGGTTTGAAGTATTTGCATGTTAAAAACAATTGAGATCCTTACAACAACAAAATTGTTCAAGTAAGTTTTCAATTCCAAAATATACTGAAAACTATATAAAAAAATACACTTATGTGAAAAAATTTCCTTAAAAGGATTCATGAAGGTTGTTTAAGATATGGATGGTTCTAAATAATGGGCGATCTGTTGCAGTTGAGAAGACGTAAGAAGCTAAGGTAGAGGCAATATTATTACTAAAAAAAAATTTTAAAACCTCTTTTTTCAGAATCTTAAAAAAAAATCTCGGCTACACAACTGATTGATTACAAAAACGTCATTTTTATTCGAAATTATTCTCCCTCTAATTATTGATTTGGCTGAAATAATGGATAAAATTTTGTTTTTTTTAAATATAGCAAATGGGTATTTTAACCGCTGCTGCTAGGTAGTTTGATACTGCAAATATATTTTTCAACAGAAAAGTTTTAACGAAAACTACATTTTTGCTAGTTATTTCAATATGTTGAGTGCAGCACTTCTGATAGTGTTTCAATGCATTAGGTGCTTTCTATCTAAGGATCTATAATGTTCTTATAGTTTTGATCAAATCGCTTTAATTTATGTTTGAACTACAATGATATACTCACACACAAGTTTTAAACTAGCCACCGAATTCCAATACACAGAGAAATTATAACAATTCTTTCATATTATAATTTAAAATACCATACATAAAACATCAAATATCATACATCTAACAGCAGAGCAAACGATGTCTGTTGAATATGTAGTTTACACCAAAACGAAATAATACTCAATTATAATATAAAATCCCTTTAACACCACCACCACCTTACAACATCACTGCTTTTAAGCTACCCAAAAACGTTCCACGCGCATAAAACGTAAAAAGCTCCCGACGATGTCGTCATTCATGAAAAGATGGCAAGAACGTGCATCCAACAATTCACAGTTTCGCCCGAAAGATGTCTTGGGCAGTGGAAAATAAAAGGCATACCATTCGAACATTGCCTAATGTTTGCCCACATCTCAGACCGCACAATAAATTGCTTTTTATAGCACTTCAAACAAAGATTTCCTCTTACGATTCGCTCCTTGGCAGTTAGCGTGGAGCACAATCACTTCCCAAACGCCGCGAGTACACGAAACCTCAGCCCGTATTTCAACGATCCGTTTTGTGTCCTGTACCTTTTTATTTTTTCTTATACTGTCGTCGCTTTTTTGGTACACTTTCCCATATGATGTAGCGACGGGAGTGTGTTTTCCGGATTTTTTTTTTTTTACGATTGCCGCATAACAGCCAAGGGTAACTTGTAAAACCACTTCACAATGCAAAGTTCCCACAATCGCAAATACAATCAGCACTCAAACATCAAACCCTACGACGCAGAAATGTGACGATAGGAATTTGAGGTAAGAAATCATATACACATCCACAGGAAGTTCCCGCTTCGTCACCACCGCTTTCATCCGGTGTCAATTGTTCTGTGCCGTGTACACTTTTTCCTCCGAGGCCCCAACAAACCTTTTCCCAGCGTCGGTAGTAGATGGCCCAAATCAGGTTCTTCTATTGTATAATTTTGCTTTACGCCAACCATGCGGATGAGCTTACTCGTGCAACACAAAGACGCAAGTACAAAGAACGAAATAATACGTATTCATAACCAATTTTAACTGCAAAAGCGTGGCTTCACAAATTCAGCTGAAGAAGTGTGCCATATTTTCACTTGTTCAAATCCAATTTTCTATTTGTCTCCACTGCATTTGCTAGATAGGAAAAAAGATAAGCCAAAACGTAATAAGAGCATATTTCACAATTTCACAATATTCGCACATATCAATATCATTAAAATCGCATAATAGATAAGGTTCAGCAACTACGAACGAAATGTTAACACTCGCACGCATGCTTGCATTTGGAATTGCTCAAAGATGTCCGTTAATAGCACAGAGCGACATCAAGGGAACTATTTGATCTGGATAAAGAAACTTGCACAGTTGACTGCACTTTGATAAGGCGAGAAATGTGACCAGAGTAAGGACCATTCAGGTTCCGCCAACCATGACTTCGGACAATCGTTCGGATGACATTCGATAGGGATATCATTTCCAAGTGTCCGTGCCACAGAATCATTCATGCTTAGCAGGCTCACCACCGAAAAATTTCTCCAAACTCCCAGCCACCCACCCAACCCAACCCAACGTACAACTTCTCGCCATGTTGCAGAGTAGCGAAGTGGTTGAGAAACTTTCAAATATCCGACCGCACCGAGAAGGAAACGGCCTGTCAGGGGGCAAGAATGCAAAATTTATGGCTCATACTATTAAATACTGCCAGTGCTCCCGGCACACGGTGCTGTCTTTATCTTGACGGGCACAACCTTTCCAGGTTGGTACATGACAATGTCATTAATATGATTGTGACATAAACAAATTTTGGCCCATCGTCACAAAAACCAGACGGTACGGCACAGTGGAAAACCGACCCTGCACAGGAAATGGAACTGTCTTTTAGCTCCCCTGCAGCAGCGGTAGGAAGATTACTGCACAAACATCACCTGTGCACGGAACTCGTTCAGTAGCAATTCAGCGCTTTGAGTGTAGGAAACCATCTCCTGCTACCGGGTGACTACCCTGTACGGTTTTTATTTGCATAAGGTTCGGAGTTGCTAAGTTACGAAGAAACCCGTAAGCATGGTGAACTGCGATACCACACAAATGCGACCGTTTTACGTCGCCCCGGAAAATGTGCATGTGTGTTTGCCCGTAAGCCCTGGGTAAGATGTGTTTCAGAACCGGGCACCATTTTGATAAATGCACTTTTGTCAACCCAAACTAATGTATGAATGTACGAAATAATGTGTTTCACTAGTAAGAGTTTGTAAAGAGTTTGTTCCAGAGCGATTGGATCGGCTGGAACGAATGTAGATACTAAAACAAAACGCACTCTTTTCATAAAAAGTCGAACCGATCTCGAAATCTGTTTGGCATATTGTAAACAAAAAAAAATAAAAAAACTCCATTCTTTGAATTAAAAAAATAAAAATCTGTTCCCTCTTCCGCCAAAATGCAGCTTAAATAAAACATCTTAATCTAACTCTGCGTTTGAGTCAATTCGGATAAATTCGCACATAATAGAATTTTTAAACTTTAAAACTACAGTCCCTTCATTTATTCCCTTGACCGTATAAATTGCAATTTTATGTACTTTTTGGTAGACGAAATTGATCCTGAGAGCGATGAGCAATGCAATACGGATTGCAAAAATTATTGCTCTCGATTGGTACCGGCGAAGCAAAATAATTCGCCTTGCTATACATCACTTAAAAATCGTTAACTTTGTAAGTCAGGACGATATGTATATGTGAAGAAACTACTGAAGTCCTTTGCACTCAAACATGGGTTGAGTGTTTCCTTACGTATTCCAATATCAACGTGGTCACCAGCCAACAGTACAGCAGATAAACAAGTTATTTTAGCTTGGATCGAAAATATACAAATACTTCGCAGAAGGCAACCTGTGCCCAACAAACATTTCCCGGAGCACACGCATAGCCAATCGCCATTTATCATTCAGAAGGATCCAAGAAATACGAGACAATTGAAAATCTCCCAGGTAACAAACTGATTATGACGTAATTGAGATGATACTTTGTATGTATTACTGATGATGAAAAGGTATTCCAGTTCCACTGGGTAGTTCTACCGTACTGCTTCGGTAGGCATACGCCGGTGCAACGCTGCAACACGTTGCCCAGCCGACAACGACTTCGCCTGTGCCGAGCAATACCGATGGGTGACCGAATGACACAACCAATGACGTCACACGATTGCTCGACAGCCTGTGTGCTCTGTCGTTTCGGTACCTTCGGAGTGGAAATGCCACCATTTCGCATGCCCAGATGCTCGTTATGCAACAATGCACGTTCAACTGCGCTTGCACTTTGTCTACGCTAGACTGCCATAAATCAACAACGAACCATTCTGCGTTGATGTGATGGTAAGCTTTCACTATTTGTGCCAATAGTAGTATCATTATGAAAACATTTTACTTATCCAAAATTAAAGTTTTATGTTGAAAAATCACTGCTTCAAGCCAGTAATATTTCATAAACAATATAACTGTAAAATATTTCAAATAAATTTCAATTTATTTCTAAAATAATATTTTTATATTTTCATTAGCTACCACAACTCAGCTAGTTTGTTATTTACATTTTGTTATTTGTTTAATTTTTTACTTGCTCTATGGAACATGAATGACGATATGCGATGTATTTGACAATTGTTTTGCAGAAACGATTTAATATCATTGAATTACTGTTTTAATTTAGTCGGTTATGCCACGACCTTCTATTGAAGTGCAGAACTAGTAAAATACGGTTATTCCTAGAACACTTGGCTCAATTAATCTTGGTTGAGTCGTACACAAAAAAGAATTCAATTCAGTCGCCAACGGTCACAGCATGCAGAGAAATCGTTCCGGTGACAGTTATGTACAACGGTGAAACAAATGATCGTAGTGATATTGATGGTTGCACAAGTCACGGAAAGATTTTACAATAAGGGGAACGACAGGAAAGTGATTACATTACCTTATTTCAAAGCTTTGGTTCATTCGCTAACATACCTGAATGTTTTATCCTTTTCATCATCAAAAACAAGAGGGGAAAACAAATTATTGTGTGCTACGAAAAAGATAAACACGTGCACGCCTGCTATGATGCTATTTTTCTTTCATTTAGTAAAAAATGTAACAACTCATTCGTTTATATTCAATTGTATGCATTACTGTTCGAATTGGTTCTCTACTTTCAATTACCTTCTTATGCACCAGAAGACGTACTTTCACTCCTTGAATCGCCGTAAAAACTTTTCAACGTTCTTAAAAATTAATTGTAATGCTGATTTTGTGCATCGTTAGAATAATGTCCAAACAGTTTAGCATTGTCTTTTGTTATGTTTCCCAAAGTATCTCTTGCCTTCAGCCTTACAGTTCTCTTCGTTTTACGCTAACAGTTAAGGAGCTAAAACTCATGCTAAACGATGCCTTAAGTTTTACAAAGCTTTTTCCGAACGCCGATGATAATGTTCGCTAATATTCTGTCGCATTAACCGCCAATCCTGTAGTTCGATTCACAATCTCGCTCAAAAGTTCCAACGCAGGCCAACATTCCTTCGTAGACATGAGCTGCTTATGCGGAACCACAGACTCCGAACTTGCTCCGTTTTCCAACATGCACATGCAAAGCCATAGCCTAAGATGCTGGCAGCGATATAATCAAGTGGCAGTAAAACTTAATTCTGAAAAATATCATAAAAACTAATTGACTATCAACTAGTGTCTCCCTGGCGCAGCGAAACGTGGAACGTCCCACTCGGGGCTAATCGAGCTAAGACACATTTGAATGAGGTAATAACTGAGCCAACCCACCGGGTCTTAATTCGGCGAGTGAGCCGCTGCAACGCGACGAACGAAATGAGGCTGGGGAGTTGATAAGTGATTCTTTTATTTTCACATTCATTCCACTCAGCAAACCTCAGAAGATTCCACTGAGACCGAAAATGGCAACAACAGGTTCCTTTGCACGCCAGCCACCGAACGAGCATAGTTGATACGGGGTATAATTAATTCATCTAGACTTTTTATGTCTGTTATTCATTTAATTATCGTCGAACGCAGAATGAATAATTCATTGTTGAATTTGGCATACAAATGCTTTGAATGCTTTGAACGGACGCTATGAATCGCACCTAACTAATTGACTAGCGCCAAGGATTAATCTTTAAACTGTTTTGATTCGA
>JXWZ01005630.1:0-14725 GCA_000956215.1 Anopheles farauti No. 4 | reverse complement strand
GGCTCGAGGACATCCACTACATTTTGAATGGGTAGAAGCTGTACCTATAGCTTAGCGCTGATAGAAAAAAAACTACCCCAAGTAAAGCTTTATCTTTCGGGCCTTCCACGAGTAACCACTCGTTTGATACGAGCGTCTTTGAATGGTTTTTTTTTATTTTGACTTCGAGTCAAAATTAACTCATGGCTTGTTATGATCGTCTTGGTTAAAGTCTTGGATTCCCGGACGAATAACCACTGACGTTGGTATATGGTGAGCTGTCCATAACCCGTTCTGTTCTTGTGCGTGCGCGTGTGTTTGCGCCTCGTAATGTTGTTCCCTTCGGTGGTGAGAGCATAGTTTATGGTCCGCTTTGTTTTGATACGCAAGGAACATTAAACTCCGCGTGTTGGTGTTAGTGCAAAGCACACCTTCAGTATGCGTTGGAATACCGTGCTGGAAGAACTTGTAGCAAGCTTGATGCTCGGCATACTCCATATTGAGGGAACGCTGCAAGAATTGCAGCATCATCCACAGGAACTGACGGACGAACTGGAAGACGTCACGAAGAGTGAGCGAAGTAAAAAAAACGCGAAGGGGCAATAAACAAACCCAAGAGAGGCTTTGAATCACACTAGACAAATGGTTGATGAAGGAAAAGAGCATTATTAGCGAATGTGGTGAAAAGAATGTAGAAAAAAAACATGAGTAAACAAACGCCAAGCCAATGTATCTCCAATATGAAGGTTTTAGCGATTAAAAATCTGTTGTTGTGTTCCTTCCTGCACCAGAAACTTGTTAATGATCAAAATGTTTTTGATACAATGATCGTTTTTTTTTTATCCATTAGATATAAACTCTCCAATGACGAAATTGGCTGATTTTTTATCACACGAATTATAGCATTTAAATTCCTTATATCACATAATATATTCGTGATTACTGACGCAACCCGGTTGGTCTCTCCAGCAGTAGCAGAGCCCACCATTTATGCAAGACGCAAGCGTTTTCCGTACGGTAGTTATTGTTAACCGGTTTCCCATCTTCACTAGATGATGTATTCCTTTATTATCGGTAACCAGTTTGGTGATTTTGCGAGCATTGGCATTGGCCGCTAATGAAGCATATCCGCCTGATCCAGTTTGCAGTTACCGCTCGCACAGGAGTTACACTTGGGAAGGCATTCTGCTGATCGCTTTACAAAAGCTGAAGCTCATGCACTTGGTGTCGTAGGATTTTTTAAATCGATTTGTATAAAATTGCAAAAGCGAATGTCGAAAATTACAAAAACCCAACGATCACGAGCTAAATTATTGGAACTCAGTCTTAATAATTTTCTTTTATGCAATTTTTCATCGTTATTCAGGCGCGAAAGAATCGCACGAAGATTTGTGATTGCTATTTAAAAATTGTAAAAAATAATGTTTGTCGTCTTAAAGGCTATATTTTGTACGAAAGTTCATGTTCTGTTTCTGTTATCATTTAAGAATAACTAAAATAAAATAAACTTATCCACATTTAGGTGCAAAATAATTTTAATACTCAACAAATTTTAAACTTATACAACGTTGTTAATAAAAAAATCGGATGAATCTGATTGCGTTTGAGTTTCTGATATAATATTTAAATATTCCTCTTACTAAATAAGTAAATACGTTAAAATAAGAATTGCAAATATATTGATTTAACAAATCTCCAATGTTATTACGAATGTTATGTCCATGAAGTACGTGTATTTTGTCAACTTCTCAGAGCCGTTAAGCCATTATTGGTGTTCTCAATTTTGATTATTTTCGCAAATATCTAAAGTATATTGTTTCATGAGACCGAATATAGATTACTTGTATTTCTATAAATTTTAAAACGGTTCACAGCTCTGGTAGTTTTTTTTATCTTACGAATGTCCCCGCTGCATCGACACAGGGAAACTTTTATTTGCGGAAAGTCAATTGCGTGTTATTTTAAATGGTCGAATGGGTTTTCAATTGACCGTGATTGATTTTAACACACTACCGATTGCTGCCCGTAGCCACTTGTTTGTTTGCTCTGATTTTTACAACGCATTGGCTTCATTTGCTCTCAATCGTAGCTTTATATTTGATACGCTGGCAGTGTTTGTCGGTGGTTCGTTCAGAGTCTAGTTTTTGAGTGAGTTGGACTTACTATTTGTCCACAAATATGATTGTGGGTTGTTTAGGATGGGTGATAATTTGTTCTACTTACTTGGTTGCATATAGAGTTACCACTGAATGATGTTACTAATCGTTTCTTTTCTTCTCTTTTCAGTGCAAACGACACGAAATGTATACGACAACAAACATACGTTACTTTCACCGTAGAACAGACGTGGTGCACACGATACGATCCGACAGAGAAAGCAACAGTCTAGAAAAGAATGGTGCAAACTCAAAGTCGAACGGACTTGGTCTGTAGTGCTCGTTGACAGGAGCTTGAAAAGATGCCACAAGTGATTGAGGTATTGTTGTGGTTATGTTGTTAAGGACACCGTGTGGATGGATTTCAACAACACACGAGAAAATAATTGCCAGGGAAAAACTGGATGGATGTGCAGTTCCTGAACGGAGAGAAAAGAAAGCAATAATGCTCATCTCATGTGTGAAGATTTTATTAGAACTGTAACGTAAACTATTACGTAAATAGTTAAGGAAGCAATCGCCAACAAAGAAATAGATTCGAAAATCATTAAGTTAGCCACACAATGAAACATTATTTTGGTTGAATTTAAATTTGTTCTTTTTTCACCTGCGTGAGTTGTTGTAATTTTTTTTGCTTGCATGTGCAAGACCGTGCATTGTTTTAATTCATGTAACCTCATTGTGGCATTTAATTGCGATAACATTAATTTAGTAAGTGTCGCAATGTTATCTTATACATTCATTCCCATCGCGTACTTTACAGCAGGCTAATTCTAATTTAGTAATAGCAGTGCATAGTGCGGTTTTGCATGTAGCTTATTCGCCCCGTTGCTCACCGTAGCTCAGTTACTCGCGCATGTAGCTCACCTTCGTGATAGTCGTTAATGCGTCGCAAGTGAGTGGTAAGAGTTTGATGCAGTGCGTAGTGTAGAGTTTGATGTTCTGAGTGACATCGAAGCAAACAGAAAAATTAAACGCAAACAACAGAAAGCAACGACTACCGATCGAAGACGGTCTTCCCGGGGATTTTCCGAGGTAACATCGGTACCCCACCAAGCCCTGCGTGCACCATGGGCTTTTCGTCCGCTTTGCAGGGCCGAGCGGCGCACGATGCGCTGCTCAACCGGCAGGAGGCCGAACTGAAGCTGCTCGAAACGATGAAACGCTGCCTCGTGCAGAAGGCCAAGTGCGATCGCGAGTACGCCGTTTCGTTGGCGGCTGTCACCCAACAGGGATTGAAAATCGATCGTTCGGATGATCTGCAAGGTAAGTGTTGGGGGAAATTGGGGTGGGGATGTAGAGGGTGCATTAAACTATTCGAATTGATGTCGATAACATTAACCAGGCGTCTCCATTCTTTTTTTGCCAAATACTTCACATTCTCTCAAGTAGTGCATTTTTCATGAGCATGAGAAGTCTTTTTTTTAAGTGGTTCACTAGTTTTTTTATGCGCATACACTGGTCAGCTAATCCAAAAACCAATTCAAAAACCAAAATACCAAAACCAACCAAATTTAAATACAATCGTTTTTAATGTTTACAATTTTTGTCGATCTATACGTTATCTTCACATTAAACGTATGAGTTTATTAAGTTTGTGATATAATCTCGTAAAATCGGGAAAGTAAATCGGGATTGTAAATAAATGATGAATTGGATAATACGTTAATTTTAGTAATTTGGTGGTTGGGATGTTAGCGATTATGTGATTACTTACAAATAAAAAACATAACACTATTCCAAGGATACTATCAGACAAAATATCACGAATGTATCAAATCTATCAAATAAAAATATAAAACATTTTGGCAATCTAAATTAACAACAAAACATTTAAATTTTACAACCTTTTCCAATCGCAAGAAACTGAATGAATAAAGCTGATTTTAAATATCAAAAAAGGATTTGGTTAAAAAAAGAAGGGATAGTAAGTAATTATGTATTAATATTTAATGTGAAATATTTTTACAATAATAAGAAAAGTTGTGAGTCAAAATGTTAAGTAAATTATGACTATGATTCATGTTAAAATTTGCAAAAAATGTTTAGATTTTATTTCAAATATCAAATCTCGTTATCTATCAAATTGTTATAAGTTTGTGATAAATGTTACTCAAGCTGCTATCTGATTGCGCTTCAGTTGATTAACCATCAATTGATTTGTCCATTATTTTGCTATGATTTGTTGTTTGTTTGGTTAAAAACATCGCAATCAAGCAACTATTCATGAGAGATCTAATTAAGTATGCTTAAATCCACGTTGCCACCAGGAAGGATGTGATTTGCATTCTCATTTGTTCGTACTATATTGCAGTAAATTGATCAATCAACAAATCCTGCCGGAAATTCACAATCACTATCCGCTCATGGTGTGGCATTTCATCTTCTTGTTTTCGAATACCTCCTTTTGCCGCCATCATACTGGAGTTCCCACGTTTCCCAAACTTCCCGCAGACTCAGTCGCATCTCACGCACCTCGTTTTTACTAATACGACGCTCTCGCTTTCTTTCGTTCGCATTTTGTATGGTTTTATTGCCTTTGTGGTTTTCACTGTGCCGAAAGTCTTAGTTTTTTTTTGTGCCTAATTCCTTCACGCACCATTGCGTGGAATTCATTTTAAACCGCTACCATCGACACACTCGTCTTGCACAGTTGTGTGTTTGCGAAGAGTGTACGTGGGGTTCGTGCCTGTTGTAATTGTTCATTTCCTTTCCAAAACCGTCGAAAGGTGTACTAAGAAAGCTTTCCGCCCGTCTAAGATAGCCATGTAAATTTGCTCGGCAAAATTTTACAAGCCATACTTACGGTTCACTTTAATCGATGACGATGTGATAGATACTTGGAAGAAAGAATGTTTCACTGCGAGTTTCCGTTTGTTTACCGTGCGCTCGATCGGCGTGTGAAACTCGGTTTCCCTTTTTCTGCTAGCTTTTGTGGTTTGTTTTTGTTTTCCGTTTCGCGTCTCACATTTTCCGTTTCGTTTGTATTTTATGGGTGCAATTTCACGATCGCCCCCATGCGCGCATCAGTTATCTCATGCAGAAACAAAACTCCAAGCCACGCATTTGAACTGTTTGTTAGTTTTTTTTTGAATCTTCATCGTGGGGTGGTTATATTTTTAGATGTGCGTTTTGGGAAAGCTGTATGTGTGTAATAATTAAAGAAACTTGCGGAAATCCAATGCAAATATTGTTTAAAAAAAAGTCGAACTAGTTAATCGAGTTTACTGTTCTATTTATGTTTCTTATGTAAAAATCAACTATTAATTAATATGCATTCGTTCCGATGTGATAATGGCAACGCAACTTGGTGGCAGGTGCTCCCTCTTAAAAAACACAACGGCACTGCACATTGATTCGTTTAAAATAAAAAAAAATTGATTCGTTTAACATACAATTAATCATGCGTTTTCGTTACCAAAATGGTTATTTATTCAAAACAAGTAGCATTGGTTAATTTTTCCAAAAAAGTACAATCAACTAACACTCCGTTTGGTTCGCAAATCCAGAAGCGATTAGCAAAAAAGCGCAAACCCCTTTTCCGCAAAACAATTCCCCAAAGCACGACTACGAAAACTATTGTGCTACTGTATAATTTGAATACATTGTCCAATTTGAAGGCTTCTCTTTTCCTGTGCCCTATTGCTGTTGACATTGCTGCTCTGGGGTACTACACCACAAAGCATCACCTCGAAATAGATGCTAAGCAAAAAAAAAAACAATAATAAAAACGCGTGGTTCGTCGTGAATATTAAATGTATGCTAACAACTAATCAAACACATTTTGTGTGCGCACCAGAAAACCCGTAAACTCCCCATAGCAACCTCTGAAGGATGGCTAACAGTCAGGGACAGAGAGAAACAGAAACAGTGTGTGTTTGCGTTAGAGAGAGGGAGAGAAAAAAAAAAGATGAACCGAGCATATAAATTTATCCAATTTTTCTCAATTAACTTATTTTATAAAGCTCGTCGGTAGTGTATTTTAAGAGATAAATGAATGTTTAGTAAAACACAGCAAATAGCGTGGTGCTGTTTGTGGGCTTTGCCAATTTTTCGCAAAATTCTTATTAAACAATATTCATTAGCATGATTATTTGAATGCGTAAATAAGCTCAACTTTGAGCTGCCTCACTAGCATGGGGTTCTCGTGACATGTTGTTGTTTGCCGATTGGTCTAATCGAGCGATCGGGCAATCAGCTTGTGCTGGTCATGTCACCAATCAACTCCGCTATAAGATCTATCACACGTAGCGTCGGTCTATAAGGGGATGAGTAAAATTAATGCATTGCTAATTATAATGAGAATTACCGATTTTGCTGTGGAAATTATGCACATTTTGCTATTATAATAATGACTTTAGAACTAGTTTGAAAATGTTCAGAAACTTGAGATGCTTTGTTGCCACAACTAACCTCGAACCGAGCTATCTTTTGTGCGGCCAGCATAGGCATACATACGGCTGCAAAGCTAATCAAACTTTGTCGTCTATTTATTTTCCTTTTGCTTTTCCTCACCAACAGGAAGTCACATAATGCGCGCATGGCGCAGCTTCATGGAAGAGTTGGAGCATACGGCCAAACAAATTCGCACCAACGCGGAACAGTTGGAAACGGTGTGCCACGAGAAGCTGGCCAGTCTCTACCAGGAAAAGCGGCGCGTCAGAAAGCAGTACCAAGAGGAGCACACCAAAATCGCCACCCAGTTCAGCCATGTAAGTTACCGTAAATGTGTTTGGAATGTTCTTTAACAGTTGGGTTTAAATAGTTCAAAAATAGGTTCGGGTACATACAAATGTATGACCTTCAGGCAGAATTTGAAAACAACTAATACTAAATTATGCACAACAAACCGTGTAGGTAGGGTGCCGTGTATTTTCGGGATGTGTTTTGTTTGCTGAAAATAACACTAATATAATCCTTTTCCAGCACTCAGCATTGCGGCACTGTCCGGCATGCATGCAAACAAATGCTCGACATAAATAATTCGAGCTAAACACATGTTGACCTATTTCCGTTCAACCGTTTCAAACGACACCATGTCAAAATGCATAAAAAAAACTAGTTGTAGTGTCCTTTTTATTATGAAACTCACGGTGCAACTACGACCAACGAAAACTCGGCAGAAGCGTGCGATATGGATACGTACTTACGTATAATTGACAATTGAATTTATCATAAAATTAGGTCGCCCCTTGGTTCAAGTATCCAAATCATATCTGCTCTTTTGTACGATGTTCTGTCGCTTATGGACTCTTGAACTAATATGTCTGCACTGTAAAGCAAAAGCAATAAAGCAGTGTTGTCGTTGGCCAATACAATTTGACCCGGCGGTGGAGTGTGTAACACTGGTGGAAATAGGACGGTGTGTCATAGCACAAATATGTATGACCGCACGAACAGGAACAAAATGTGTCTGGTGGGTTGAGAAAATGTTGTTACACTGCTGCGGCAGTAGCGTCGGGTCGGGTGGGTCGGTCACACATACTGGTTGTCTGGTGCAGATGACCAAGCCATGTAGAACACGGCCTACCCATCATCATCATCAGCATCATACTTGCGAGAATACTACGGGTAGTGTGGCGTCTTTCTCCTTTCTCCGCTTTGTTGTACGTGCAACGAAAGCCTACGATATGAGGAATGTATGACGTATGCTTTGCTATTTTATGGTGAATTTTTTCGTTATGGTTAGTTGTTTTAACTGTGTGGGAATGTGTATAGTTTGGTTGTGTGAAAATGCATTTCGTTTGATATAGGATTACGTCACATAATTGATCTTTTTTTATAAACATAAAAGCAATACTTGAGATGTTGTTGTACAATTCTTTCGTTGTTCCCATGATAGCAAATATCCAAATATCTCACTACAAATGATTGATAATATATTTTTCTTAGTTTTAAAACTTCACTTATTTATAAAAAAAAGTAATGGAAAACGTTATTCGAAATATTTGAAATTCTCACTTAATACTTATTTTTCTGTCTTATGTGTTTACAAAGAGATTTAAGCACTAATACTATGAATCTTTTATATAGTCTCAGCATTATCCGCCCGTTCCGTCCATAGACGTAATTCATCATCAGTTTTGGAATCGAAGCTAACCTTTGGCCTCAGATAGGCGATATTTTGAACGTATTAAAAATTTCGATAACTTTTCCGTCCATCACCGTCAAATGGACAATAAGCATTTGTGTTTGTCTTGATTCAGTACATGACTGGTGTAACTGAAATATTTCGAAAAGTTCGGAGGCGAAATATACGAAACATACCAGATAAGTCTCTTTCGATTCATATTCGATTCGAGAAATGTTTTTTTTTTCAATCACCTTAACTTATAAACGAAGTACATCAAAAGAAATGGTTGTACTAGCAGCTGTTCTGCTAACAACACTTTCGCCGGTGCTTATAAATTTCGAAGCAAATTCAAATTTTTGAACAGCGATAAGCCTTTGCTTATTTACGTTGTAGTTTTTTTTAAGCGACCTGGTTTGTTTGTTGAGTATGAGTTCAGATTCTCATGTGCCTGTGTTATGTACTCTAGTTTGTTGACATGCTATCATTTATACCACTGACCTTATTTCCCAGATGCTTACGTGCACAATATCGCCTTTTGGTATTTTGTCACTTACGGAGCGGGAGGATCGTTTAATCTTTCCCGCGGGAAGTTGAATTATTTAACCCACATATTAACTACGCCATCCCGGCCACTAGTTTCTTCAGTGCGGCGAGGCGTGCCGTTTTATCGTACGTTCGGTAATGATTACCGCGCGACACGCCACAGTATGTGTGCATTTGCACGTTTTTTTTTTTGTTGTTGCCACTATCTCCATCTCTCAACGTCAACGAGGCCAATTGTGCAGGGGCACAAAAGTCAAACGGACGAGACAGATAGGTGACGGTGATCCGATGACAAGGAGTGGGCGAAGAGTGTTAGGTAGATGTAATTTGTTTGGGAGCACCAGGAAGGTAGTGCACTAGTCAGCGGAGAGACGTCGTTCAACGTCCACGTCGTGTCTACTAATTTAAAACAAAACACCTACCACGAAGGTATGCTGTCTTTAGGGGAGAGGGGACATAGAGACGTCAGCGAATCATCGAATCAATTAATCCAACGCTCACGTGTCTCACGGTGCCAATAGGTTCGAGTATGGTAGACAGCGTAAGACATGCGACATGGCGTAAGTGCATTGGCAAGTGTTCAGACGGTTAAAGAGGCCACAGTAATATCTAAATATGTGCGATTTATTACTAAATTTTGGCATGAAATTCTTTAGCAACTAATCCTTTCTATCATAATTGTTGTTGCTTTAGGTTAGGGCATTTTCGTTAAAATTATCTCTAGTTGATATTCAAACTGAGTCACTGGTCTCAGTAAAGTCAAACGAAGTGAAGACAACCCTGTACGATCGAATTTATTAGCGCCAATTTTAGGTCACACCCGAAGCTGCTGTATCGGCGAGGGTGGTAACGTGGTGTGGTGATCGTGATTCCTCTAGCATTTACCATCGTGCAACGCACCACACACAGACGCAACGTGTCCTCCGTTTACTAACGTCGCGCTACTCCCCAGCCACACCGATCACCTCCACATGCTTTGACAATGTTCAGGTCTAGACCTGTGTTGTTTTCCATCGCCGTTCAACATGTATCTTAACCGGTTTCGAACGATCACGCTAAGCAAATCGAATCTTTGCTTCCTGAGACTTCAGACACACAAACACACAGCCTTTGGTATTGGTGTTTGATGTGATTTGATTTTTGTTTCGTTTTTTTTTTTTTTACACAAGAGACATCGAAACTGCCATGCGTTTTTGCTACGCAGAAAGAGTGGTCTCTCCGTGTGGACATGGCGTGGTTGGAACATGGCCAAATTTGAAAACGGCGGAGAAAGAAACCGCGATCGTGCCCGGTGTTGTTTGTGTGTGATCGCGCGCTTGCGCATGCTTGCTCGCTCTTTCGCCTCTTCTACCTCCGTCACCTCCATGGGTGGGTGGGAGTGAAGTGAATTAAACGAACAAAATCGCCAAACCAGCAGAAGCGGCAGCACAGTAGCAGCTGACAGTATAAATAAACAAAAAAATACCACACAGATTGGAAGCACAGACGTTTGTACACAATGTATTTGATCTGCAAAGGAAACACGTGTTAGTTTACGAAGTAACACACGAAAAAATGAAGAAAATGCGTTCCGGTTGGTGAAATTTGGTTGCAACAGAAATAAAAATAATAATGAGCAACGCAAATGAATTGTTAAACTGTTCACTGTGCGTGCCCTTAAACGATCACAGTCCGCAAATGATAGGCCAACTATTTTCCTTGCCACACTAGTGATCCATTTCGCTGTAGGATGAGTGCTCTCTTGATAGCCAATTACCCTCCCGAAAAAAACAGGTAATATCCCCGAAACACAACGTGCCGCCAACTCAGTTCGTTACAGTGCACGGAATGGTTTCTTGGAACCGTCACCATCTGCTCTGGTGGCAGAATCTAATCAACGGAATTACCCGTCAAAGTACCCCGGGCCAGCATCAATGGTGTTCCATCGACCCGGATACGATCCGTTTCGAACGATATTATCCCATCCATTTTGTGTGCCAGTCGTGGTGCTTTTAATGCACTCGACGGTGAACAGCGTCATAATGGAAACAATACTTCTTCAGATAAGAGCACTTGCGGATGCAGGAGATACATTGATTGTGGAATGATAGTTAAGACAATAGGAAATGTTCATTAGAGTGTAATGCGTGTACAAAAGGATAAGGATTTCCTTTGAAATTGGAGCTACAAATTTTCATGCAACGATTGGAATTCTAATTTAAAACAGATTATTGTATAATTATTTGCGACTGTTTATTATTGACAATGTTTCTTATTTAACAATTTTTAAAAAGCAAAGTTTCGTAAAAAACAAGTGTCATAGAACAAAATATGTTTTTTTTAAATATGGCTAAACATTATAGCTGCTCGAGAGGAAAAATTTAAAATATTTGTTGATACTATTTTAGAGATTAAAAACTATGCATAATTGGGTATAAATTCAACGAAACCAACCAAAACCGAGACTTTGTGCTGATAAAAAAACTCGTCTCAGAGACGAGAAGTTGAAATGAAGAAACATTGCAAACTTTCCGTCTTGGCATCCAAAACATCCATTTTCATTTGCGTGCCTACATACGAGTCACAGTGTGATATCCACATTCCGCTGGATGGAACAACTTTTATTCGATCAAATGCGGTAGTTTCTTCAACCGGCACCCAATTCTTTTCCGTTGGAGAACGAACGAACGATACTGGAGGAAAGAGGCTAACGCAGGGAAGGCCATGACGCCCAAACGGAATGCTCCAGAACAACAATTGCCATCAATTATCGCGGAATTGATATTAATTGGATTTTAGTGGACTCGTTCGTTCGTTGGTTCGTTCATTTGAAATCACTCGAATCGGACGTTGTGCTCCCGGTTGACTGTAGTGGCGTTCACCGTAAATGGCGGCGTGTGTCTTTTGAATGAGCTGGTAAGTTTCACCTTCGCCTACGAAGCTATACTTTGCGGTTTAAAACAATCGTGAATGGGAAAGTAAAACAAAACTTTAATTTAGATAAAGAAAACATAGTTTTTTTTGAGCAGCACAAACAAATTTAGGTTAACCAGCTCAACGCTACAGTTATCGTACGATTTGGGTCAAGCACCAACCACCAAATCGTTACAACAAAAGCGTCTAAAAACCGGAGAGTAAAACAAATCTAAAAACAGTTTTCTCCCCCCCCCCCCCCCTTTCCTGTGCGCTTGTGTTTCCAAACGAGAGCTAACCCATCCTCGGACAGCTGGAAAACCAGATGCCAGACTAAACGCCAATCGGACGGTTTTTTTTTATTTCGATAGTTTTCCCTCCCTCGGTAGTAAAGCTAGGAGTTTTCAAATTTGGAACAGGAAAAGAAAATGCTGGCAGCATCTTTCGTCATCGTTATCGAGGACGATCACATGCGCCGGTTACGTCGGAGCGCTCTGCATGCGCAGCTTGTGCTGCCAGATTTTCCGGTTCGATTGAAAAAAAAAGCATGGTTAGAGTTTCTTGCGATAAACCGGTAAAGCCAGGGGTCTAATGGTTGGGAGCTGC
This sequence comes from Anopheles farauti No. 4, assembly GCA_000956215.1. NCBI lineage: Eukaryota > Metazoa > Arthropoda > Insecta > Diptera > Culicidae > Anopheles > Anopheles farauti No. 4. The sequence continues at coordinate 2,476 of JXWZ01005630.1, read as the reverse complement.
GAGAGAAATCTCGATGCACTTCGAAACGGATCGGCAATCGTTTCTTTTCTCGATATGTCCGTCTGGTTCTTTTTTCCTTATCTCCTAAATGATAAATCGTTCACAAGCGAGTGTCTTTTTAAGTGTAGTGTAATGGCAGACACACTTGAAAAGAGTACTTTTGAAAACATATACAGAAGTGCATTATTATACGCATTGCTGCTGAATCATTTAGTATTATTTCATGCAAAGTGGAATGCACAACATTCATATGTTCGATGTAAAAGAGAATTTCACGGCATGATGAATAAATGAACGAATAGTGTGATACAAAATTGTATTAGCTAATACATTGTAAGAAATATTTTTTTACGCATCGCACTTTTCTCAAGAACATTAACAACATTTAAGGCTGTTATAATCTCTACCTCTTTTCCTTTGATACTTTTATATTTAAAAAAAATATGGTTGGAATAATGTTCCAGTTGGAGTTCTTTGCTATCACTTTCATTCTTTCCTGAAGTTATTCCCTAAGTTATTATTTCTCTAGTAGTTTCTCTGTTTTATGTCAGTTGTGTGAAAAACATATACCATTTTTCTATTTATTTAGTACCAACTTTGTTCATTTTCATTAGACAGAAAGTATTCAAAGAGCATAATATGATATATTTGTCAAAAATTTATACAAATATGATTAGAAAATTTTAAAATAAAGTCCATACCTGCTTTTAAAGCATTTTTGAAGCAACAAACAAGACAGATTACTATTTCTTATATTTTTTCGAAATGTTACGGCACTGACACTGACCTTACGGCAGTGTACTAATTGCTGGACGTAGTTTCAGTTTTGCACTAAAAACATAAGTTATGTTTCCGAAATTGTAAAATTGATTATGACCAATTTAATTAAAAATGTTCCTCATGTTCCACACACTCGGAGAAGGTACTATTTATGGCACGAGCACAGCACACGTCTATCATCATAACAATTGATATTAAAAATATCCGGTGGTAATTATGGCAAGCATGGAACGTGTAAACCCAATTAAATTGGGATCTTCCCAAGACAACCGGACGGCGGCACTTTGCGTTCGACAAAGCACAACTAAAAATAATCTTTCATATTGCCGATGTTATCGATCGCACTCGTCTGCAGCATTTATTTTTGCCTCTCCCGCCCTGGATGGGTTTTTGCTGATGGATCTTCGTACAGAAGTCAAGTTATTCATACGCTCCCACGCGATCCGGGGAAGCGTGTTACGCGTGAATTTAGTCTCTGAAAAGTGTACCACCATGGAACCAACAAAAACATGTTCGAAACCCGTGGTAAATATTTTTTTTTTTTTAGTCTTACTAACGCCATATAGTGGCGTGTGGGACGCGAGGGGTGGGAATAGATAACAAGTAAAACACCACCCAACACGCGGCAAGATAAATGGCACCGACCGTGTACACCGGACACATCAAACTGACCGTTTAATTTTAACACTTAATTAAAATCAGCAGCATTCCGTTTTACTGCTTTCCGCTCTCCACCCGCCTTAGGAGCAGTTTTCCGCTTCGATAGTTTGCGATAAGTGAAATTATAACGGTTTGTTATTAAACTAGGAGGAAAATATACCACACGAAGGACACGTTGGGCAATTTCGTGTCAAACGTCGCGGATTCACCTACTGGGTGCGGTTTGACGTGCCGACAGCTGTTGGCGTGAAAGTGTGAGACTGTTTTGGTAACGAAACTTGAAAAAAAAGACCTCAAATAGCCCAAATGAACACAGAGATAGGTCCGACTGAGTTGATGAGCGGAAAATTGATGGCGAGTGGAAGGTGCCGCCGGTGGTGATTTAATAATTTCCAAACCATCTCACAAATTAACCACCGTCTTCAGCCACTATCGCGACCTATCTACATCTCCATCTTTGACCGCCACGCGCCCTCGGAGTTCCTCTCCCATCCGCATGTGCAAGCCCGATCAATTTAGTAAATTTTATTCAATTATTCGCTTGCGGAGGTATAAACGGAACAACTTTTCTCTCATTTTATGGCAACAGTAGCGAGTAAACGATTCGTAGCAGTCGGGAAAGACCGGGCACGGTTTTCCATCACTATCGCGTTTTCCTTTGCCGACATCTGGTTTTGACAAATTTTCCATCCAATGCGTCGCTGTCGGTGGCCCGTGGGCAGCCTGTGTGTTTGTGTGTATGGGGTTTGCAGAATAAAATAAGAATCTTGAAGGCAATAATCTTCCTCCTTTGGTGCATTGATTATGTCCGGGAAAAACTTAACGTGGGGCTGACTTTTATGCAACCTTCCAAATGGATTCAACGAGCTTCATGTTTCCCCATCTTTTCCTCAGCTTCGGACTGCGGGCGTTGCCTGTCGACAGCGTTAATTGACCCATGAAATGGGAAACTTTACCGCCCGCTTTTCTTGAAGTGTGCGAGCTTCGGGGTAATTTGTAGTAAACAATTATTATGTCAATTAAGCGGAGCGCTGCA
>JXWZ01005628.1:0-11365 GCA_000956215.1 Anopheles farauti No. 4 | reverse complement strand
TCTTCTTCTTCTGTTTGGCGTAACGACCGAAGTCATGCCTGCCGTTTTAACCGGCTTTCTAAACTAATTTTTACCACCACAGCTGGTTAGCGAGTCACTCCTCGCTAGTGGGAGACGGTCCGAATGGGATCATGGTGCCGGTCCTGTCGTGTGAAAGACCGGCGCCGCTACGACTACACCACCGGGCCGCCCCTACGAATTCATTCTATTGACCTTGATTTTTCACTCATTTCATTTAATTAGTATTTTGAGTATGCTTTCGGGGAGTTAATAAACATACCCTCTCAGAGTTTTAATATTTTTTTTAATGTTTGCTTATTTTTTGTTCTGTTTGCTTGTAGTTATGTAAAAAGTAATAAATTCGTAGTAAAAACTTTTACTCTAGTAATTGGTTTGTTCTGCTTTAATATAGTACAGTTTCGAAGATTTTTTTTTCAATTTGTCTTCCTACAATTACTTGTACTATTTTGTACTTCACATCATCTCATCTTACATGAGTACCTTTAACATCATCTCATGTTTCTCCAAGTTTTCATTTCTTAAATTTAAGTTGAATTATTCTATTTCTAAAGCACGAATAGCTAGCAATATTAATATTCAACACTTTTAAGCTTTCTTTCCCTGATTACGAAAAAAATTACCTAATTTGATATATAATAAAACATTTCGACATGCAAAAATCTGCCTGTCAGTTGAAAAATATTTCAAAAATATTAGCCTTTTTCCGAATTACATGTATTGTATAGGTACAAAATTTTATCATAAGCTATTTTATTTCATACAAATGAAATTGAAAACATTTTTCTACAAACTAGTTTTTTAATTCGCTAAAATCACAAAAAATAAGTTAAAATTTTCCACGTTTGTTTTTTTGTTTGTAATATCACCGTCTGTGTTTAGCATTACAAACCAAACAATACTTTGTATAATTTAAAACAGTTTTTCAACAATGATCACAAATATTTTGAAATATAACTTTTTTTTGCCATTGTCCATTTTTGCACTAGAAACGAGAACAATATTATGGTAATTGCTGTAACCGCATTTGAGGCACGGCACGGGGTCCCGGGTTTTAAAATTCCACCTGCAACAATGTGCACAGCCCGGTCAATGCTCATTGCTATCCGCGACGTGTTAAGCATTTCAGAGAACCATTTAATCCACGAACCAGCCTCGTCAACGAGCTAAAGAGTAAAAGCGGTAGAGAACAACAACAGAAAAATGTCCCGACGGTTTTGCCACCGAAAACGGACACAAGCGTTCCGATTTTTCCAGCCTGATCGCGAACCACCGATGCCCATCTTGGTGGCTGCTTCCGTGGGCGCATGATTGAGCTTCAATCATGCCCTACCTACCGTCGACCATCGCTGCAATCATCCCAATGGAGCCAGAGTTGCCCCACGATGTACCGGGTCGGTTTAATGTGTTCATTAGCTTCATTCCAAACCCGAACCCCTTCCGATCGCTCGCACCCTCGCCGGGAATGATGGAAACCCGTCCGCACACGAGCACCAACACACACACACACACGAACAAGCGCGCGAAGCCATTTTTGGTGACGAATAAGGGCGGACCACGTACCGGGCCCGGGGCGGCCGCTTCCCGGAACCGGGCTGCGGAATCTTCTGAGATTCTCGTTCGCCCCAGCGGCCCATCATCGCCCCATTTTTGGGATGGTGTCGTCGGTACGGTTTTCCACGAAAGCGGCCCGCTCAATTTATGCAGAAAAATTACTTTTAATTGTTCGTCGAACGCCCCGAACCCGGTGGAATGTTTTTCGTTTCCACCCCAACCGGGCGGCGATACACACACACCCATCGCCACCGCCTCCCCACGGAGCGAGCTCGTCCGCGAGCGAAATGAAACACGGCATAGCGATAAAAAGAAAATTTTAAAACGCAATCTTGTAAAACCACAATATGTCGAACTTGGGCCGGCGGTGGGCAAACCCGCAGGGAAGGAAGAATCATACGGTACGGCGCTGTTTTAGCTACTGATCGTCACCCGATCGGCAACGGCACAGGTCGCGAGCGACGCGATCGCTTCTGGAAGCTGCATTCACATGCTGCTTTTTGCTTTTGGTTTCGTTCCACCACGGCCGCACCGAAGGGCGGGCCACTTAATCAATGCACAAGTGGCTGTACATTAGTCACAATTGTCGCCATTTGGCTACCGGCGGGACCCCCGACCGAGCCGGAACCAGAACCGTGCGTTAATTTAATTGTGAAGAAGTGCAAAATTTCATTTAATATTTGTTTTGCCACTTCGGCGCTCGGTGGTTTTGTCTGCTGTATTTGTTTTTTTTCTTTTTTTGCTATTCATTTCATGCTTGCTTCGTTTCATTGCGCATCGTTTTAACATAAATTTATGCCTTCTTATCATGTGTGATGTCGGCCAGACCGGTATGGCGTGCAAGTGCAAGGTTTCTGTTCGGTTTTGCTCTCTTCGCTTCGCAACCTCCAGCCACCCAACACTACCTTGAATTGGTTTTTAATGCGGCCCCGTACTCGCGCTCCTTTAATGCAATGCATGTTTTTATGGTGTTTGCGCTGTAAATGGTGAATTGGTTTTTGCTCCGTCGCTGGGGTTGTTTCCTTCCTTTTGGATGTGTGTGTGTTTTTTTATTTTTTTTTTGTAACACCCGCTTTCGCATGCGGCTGCACTAGAAACAAAAAAAAAGCAACCGTAAGCGAATGGTTTGCAGCAATAGTGCGAGATCTTATCACACAGTGCGCTTATTATCTTGTAAATCGATTCACCAAAAGCCAGTTTTGGTGTTTACGTGTGATAAAATTGGTTTACAAGATGCCACAGTTTTTTTTTTGCTGCGCGATTCTTACACACTGCGGAAGGAAAAACCGCTCGGATGAGAATGAGAAGGGGAAAACAATCTGTGTCTACACCAGATTAAAGACACGTGATTTTATCGCTACTAAACTATTGCCTTTTGCATTTTAATGTACCGCGAAATAAAAAATGATACACAATTGAATTGATTCGAGAATTTTAGTATTTTATTTTCTTGATTTTTTAACTTTTTTTTGTTTTAATGATTTAAACGTGCTTCCGTGAAAATCTGTTTAAGACGATTTATTGGACAGATGAGATTTGAAACATTTTTTTTTAAATTCTTTTTCGTCGTAAATGTATGAGTTCATTCAAATTTGTAAAATGTAAGAGTTCATTTACGTTCATGTGTAAGTCTGACCGAACAAACAATTATTAGTCAATAAATTCGGAACATTCAAATAAATGAATAAGTAGTCAACACAGTATTTTTTAAAATTAAAACAATACTTCGTAAATTAACATAATATTAATTATGTTAAATATCTATATCTACTATATTTATATCAAAATTAACTATATCTAACGTTTGTATGACATCCGTTGCGTTGTCCATTATAAGTTGAATGTAATTTATAAATATCTTTAGAATTTTTAATTTTTTATTTTTGTTTATATTCTTTAATTCCGGTTTTACTAATTCTTCAAAATCTGGAAGCTTAATATCTATTCCAGTTGTTATTACTTTTATCATTATCCGTAATCTTCTAACTGATCTACATTCAGTAAATTTATGTTTTAATGTTTCATGTTTCAATGTTTTAATGTTTCAGTCACTCCACAACTGGCACAGAGGTCTGAGCTGGATATTCCTATTTCGAATTCTTTTGACTTAGTGTTAATTTTTTCATTTACCAGCACATAGTACATACTTCGTTTCTTTGAGTTAAGATGATTATTTATATTTATATTTCTCCATATAAATTTCCAGTTCAGGCATGGGTATTTCTGTACTATATAAGGTAAGGGCAAGTAGCACAAGATATTTAAATGTATTTGATTCGCTGTTGAATTTGAAATTATTCGTCTATGTAGGTAAGCAGATTCTTTTCCTATTACAGCCAGACAGCTGTAATAGTAAATTTGTATTTTATTTGTAAATACAGGGTGGATTTTGTGCGTTGTTGAGGAATTTTGCAGTAAATGGCATGCTTTGCTTTGCTTTTAAGTGTCTGTTCGTAAAAAGGGAACTTAACTTTTGATTTGGAGTTGATAAATTTAGGCCTCCTTTCGCTTTGGATAAGGCTAGTTGTTGCATACTGACTCTGATACTTCCTCTTGGTAGTACTAAAATATTAATACTAAAATCATGTACAGGAAAAAAATCAAATCGAATTTATTTATATTTTGCCTGCCAGCAAAATTTCCATAATTATGTTACAGACACATGTGTTTAAAATAAAGATACTATTTTTTCAATTTTTGGCTAAGAAAACGTTCTTGATGATACTTTGAATGCAAACATAACATAAATGAAAATATGTAAAACGTATTGTAAAAGATATTTCTCATTTTTTAAATGTTCTTTTGAAATGTATTTATGTTTTCTGTTTTTTCTACAGGCGTAAATGTCCCAAGAAAGCTTCGTAAAAAATCTACTTCCTGCGGCGAAGAAGATCAACGTAAAAGATGGCATGGTTTGTCCCTCTGCCCTTCCCACACCCACGAACACTTACACATTCACCACTCGTCATAAATTTGCACTTCATCACGAACCGCAGCTATGGGCATCGGTGAACTAATGATCACTCGGCGGTTGTTCCAATCCACCAATTGACCACCCCACCCGGGTCCAATCGGCGCACGGGCGCGCTGGTGCCGGAAGCTCAACACCACCAGCAACGAGAGTCCGACCGAACCACCCACGATCGCTGAACGAGCGACCGTCTCCGCAGCCAATTATCGTCGTCTCTCCGAAAAGGGCCGCCTTGAACCTTTCGCGCTGGACCGATCCGGCCGGTCACGGTGGAGTCGTGAATTCATCAGAATTGCACCGCTCGACTAGCGCACCCACGACGACCCATCGCACCAATTGGCCTTCGTTGGTGGGATGAACAGGGTGCCGATGGTGGGGCTTTTGGCGAGAGAAAGAAAGAGAAAAAAAGACCCCCGCTGGGGCAGTGGCAGAGGGAAAGAAAAACCACTTTTCCCACACAACGCGCACAGCGCACTGACTGCTGGGAGATGTCTCGGACAACCCCCAACCGCGAGTGCCGCGAGCCCGCCGAGGACTAACGACACTAAATGGTTATGTTGTACACAATCATAATAATCAATTATGTTGTAGTTTTCGTTGCTGTTTTTTTTTTTATACCGCTCAGTGAAGTTTATTATTTCGAATCGTCATCGTTTATTCCATGTGGTCTGGTACGACATTTTCCATGCGAACTGGGGCACAGTGCATTTAAATGCATCTCCATGCTCAGGACAGAATCAGTTCACAGTGGGTTCCTTTGCTGTAATGTTTTAAAAATAATTAAAATTTAAATTACCTTTCCTTCCTTCTAATACATCTGACTTCAAAAAACCTGAACAATAGTAAAACTTTTTTTTTATAAAGTCATATACCCACTCACCAATAGCAACACCCACAATCCCACCCCGCTTGGGAGGTCAAATAAATGTGATCAATTTTCTTAAATTAACATAAATTTCGATCCCACTCGATGGAGGCGGCAGAGCAAAACCGAACATCGTCGAACCGGGTGCCGAAGTGACCCAGGATCTGAACCGAGGCGGCGTCGCCTTGCTAACACCCGTGTCGTTGCACCCTTGGCGCCAGCAACCGTGCTGTCGGAAACGTCTTCTGGACCACCCCGTCAGTGAGCCTCGAGTCACGATACGAATGGTATCCCGTCGATAATCTACCCATGATGGATCCAATCATCATCAAGCTCTACGACTACTTCATCAAAGTCTGCTCACGCTGCATGATGAACTAGCTCTCTCCCTCCCTCTCTCTCTCTTTTTCCTTCTCACTATCGTCACCTAGATCTCGATCGAACGGAATCGATCAAGTGTAGATCGTGACGCTCACGAGCAGCGCATCGAGGGGAACGCAAATTTTACAATGAAGCAAATTCCACCTGATGAAGAAATGAAGACGTTCGGCCGGGTTTTTCTCAATTCCCTCACCCGCAACCCCCATAAAAACCCCCAAAACGTAGGAGTAGGCTCCCGCAGGGGACACGGGTACCGGTCATAAATTCATAAATTTTGCCCATAATTATCTCACCCACGCTGCACAACCGCCACCAAATGGTTCGGTCGTGAATGGCTAATCAGGGCCGCTTTGCGATGCGATCATTACCGGAAGGTCGTCGTGTGTGGTCGCGCTCGTGTAGGTCGAGCTGTTTGTTGTTGTTTTTTTTTATCTATTTGTTATTTGTTACGTTACACTACGGCAAGTAATTAAGCAAAGACCTGCAGGCATTATCGCGTTCATGTAAAGCCTGCGCACCATGCTCGACCCGTGTGTCGCTTGGTGACGTGAGTGATTGATCGATTTTTAAGTGGATTACTCAGGTACCGGTGAAAGGCTTTTCGATCCAACTCAGTGTCGTCAGAAGCGGGTCGTGCGTCTTCGTTTAAGTTTATTTCGAGTTGCATATGTAAGATATGGTTTGTCTAAGTTCACCACCTTTTTAAGCAAAGTTCATAAACTTCATCCCAAAACCAACAGGGTTCATTTTTTAAATCGAAGGCATTAGGCATTAAATCGTTTAATTTGATTCTTTAGTTATATTTTTGGCAAACTATTTCGAACGAACGATATCAGCTTACGTAATTTTCTTTAGTAAAATTATGTCAATCTAATCGAGCTCCTTTCAATATTTCCTCCTAGTTGATGGGCAATTGGGGGTTGTATGAATAGAAATCGCATTCGTACAAGATTTTTACATTCTGAACTTAGATTATTGCATAATTTTCTTGGACATTTTTTTTGCTTTAAAAGCCTGAAAAAAAAGAAATAATAAAACTAAAAATTTCGTTGCATAATTAAAATAACTAAACAATTACGCATGTATATCGATTTTACTTGCTTTGTAATGCAGAATACAGTATCTGAAAGACTAGAACTCTGGTGATTTACTGCAGCAAAAATCTTGCATATCCAATTCAAATGCCAAAGTAAAGGCTTTTCAAACAGTAGGGAAAATTATATTGATATATTCGTACAATTCACGAATCTGTTTTATGACATAAATTTTTCATCATTATGGCTTCTATTAAGGTAAAATCAGGTAATTGACGGATGGAACATGTTATCATAAAAAACTCGCAACGTTTCGATACAAAAACTATGTTGTAGTTTAATATTTTCCAGATCCGTTAAAATTTTTATATTCCCCATAGTGTTACCGGAGAATTCTAATAAATCGTGTTTAATACGAAATATTAAATTAAAAGATGAACCTCACACATGTTGCTGTCATATCATGGTAACTAAACACTCTATTAGATCTTAATTGTATCGGCCAAACATATCATTCATCAATCGAAAAAAAAACGCTTAACTTGTACAATCAAGTCAACCATGAAAACATCTTTGTTCCAATAATCGGATACTGACCCCGAAAGGACGACAAAACCTACACGCCACGCACCCATTTGTGGCCAACCTTGCCTTTCTTCCTAATCCCGTTCAAATCCAGGTCATTACTGCAACACTCGGTTTCTCGTTGAAGAAGACAAACGTTTTTGCAAAAAAAAACCCCGACCCGAGGCTAGCTCACTTGAGGGAAGCTAAAAGCATTATACCACAATAAAAGCACTTAACGTGATCGGATGGCCGGGCTCCGGTCCGCTTGCTCCGTTGCAAGTGCAATTGTCCTATACCGGCAACATCGTTCGCACGACACAAATGGCATTCATTCATCCGCATCCAGGAGCTAGCATTAAGCCCTTTTTCAAGCTACCTGTGTGACGGACCGCTTACATGTATCACCCGATGACCCGGGGTGCATTCAACCACCGAGCTGACGTTCGTTGTTTGCCGAATGCCGAATTCCAACCGTGATGCTATCCTTGCCAGACGCCGCATAATTTGTAATTATCTTCAACAAGGGACAGTTCCCGAAAATCGCATCCAAATCGATCGTTATCCTCGTCCTGCGCATCGCTTCTTGTAGAGTTTCCACGATGTTGCTGCTGCACCAGCGCTTTGTGACATATTTGTTCGGTATTTGGAGCGACACGGCTGGGTGCGGTTTCACCGCTGCGATCCTCCTTCTTTTGTCCACCGGCAGCTGACAGCGAACGAAGCGAGGATTAAACGTTTGGGCGATGTTGGGCTTTCGTTCGCAGTGTCTTCACTTACCCGAAAACGGATCCCTTCCGGTGTGAGCGATCAATTACAGGCACGTTAATTGGTACCGGTGCCAGGGTCAGTGCATGCTTTCTGTAGGGATAAGGTACAAATGCCAGCTTTGTTTTGAATGATTCAGGAAGTTATTTATCCCGGAATCGAATGGCAAACGTTCCTGACTGAATTTCGTATGTATTGTTAGGTTTTTTCCTTATGTCATCAGTTTTTGTTGATATTATTATCTGATAAACAACCTTACGTGAATATCCATTGATTTATTTTTAATTTTCTGTCTCGATCTTAATTTTTAACATCTTTTCACTGTCTGAATATCATCCCACGTTCGCAGCACTTGACTTCCTTGAGTGGCGATTTAGTATCGTTTACCAATGAAACACTAATTACCCCCAGAGTACTTCTTACAGTCACGGCAAGTGACAACAAAGATCCTTTTCATGCAGTTTCATGCTCTTCGTCGAGACTCAAGCATTTCTACTTTTGGTATAATAAAATGAAAAAAAAATATCGAAAAAAATACGCCAATACTCCCCCAGTGTTGCGATATACAGCACAATCCAAATCATTTCGACGAAGGACTTGCATTCACTGCAGAAGTTAGCGAAACGAAAGCATCGTAGTGCTTTATTTTTAGTTTTTTTATCATGCTTTCTTTAACAGTCACTTCAGGCAAAAAGGCACTGTGTTTTAAACGATGAGGAATTCAGTCTGTCGCATTCGGATGCATTTTTTTCGACCGTTTCTCTTGTAGAGTACTTGAAGAATAAGTGACAATTGATTGCATAGCAGAAGAGATGTCCTTTGAGCCCAAAACGCTTGTGGATGTTTATTTCTACTGCAAGAATTTTCAAGAACGGATAAAAAGGAACGAAAATACAGAGTCAAAACTGCCCACTTTTAATTACGTAAATGTATGTTGAAAATAATTATTTTATTTTTCTTGAAAATGGCTATGGTTTGCATAATAAAACATGATTAGTCTTCCTCAAAAAAAAAAGTTCTGGAGGATCACTTTTAATCAACTAAACTAAATTGAAATTTAAATAACTATCAAGAATGAGAGAACGAAGAGAATTGAATCTAGAGTGTGATCTAGAGTTGTCTTTAGGTAGCAAATAACGCGTATATGAGGGTACCACTGTACGAAGCTAGTCATTTCACATCCGTGCAACTCTTTGTAACATGCCAAACAACAAAGTAGAAAAACCTTTAGTGAAAAATTAAAATTTTCCTTTCACTACTACTATCGAAAACTTTAACTCACTCAAAGCTATCAACACCTGTTTTAATCACATTTTTTTTTTTTTTACTTGGTTCGATTGGGTTTCCTCCTCTATTGTGATACTTGAAAGAGTCAAGAGCCAGTTTTGGCAAACACGTACACAAACATAAACGGTAAACAGTGCCTCGACCAACATGTTGCTGCTGATTTCAAGCCTGGATGCCAAACAAGTGCTTCTCGAAAATCTATGCAAACGTGAAATCTGTTCAAAAAGGCTAAACAGCGAGCATAAACGAAATGGCATCCAATAAATAAACTCACGAACTGACTATTCCCACCTATCAGAAGTGTAAGGGCACTTATGGGGTTTCACCGGTTGGCTAAAAAAGAATCAAATCACCAGTACAGGCGCTCACCGGGTACAAGTGTTAAATCCTCTTGTACGACAACGATAACATGGCGGCTTGGTCATGAGGTTAACTGGCTTCCTTCCTATAGCCAGCGCGTGCCGTGTGTGTGTGTTTACTTTCGCAGTGGCAAACATCAGTTGATATCTATCGCTGATTCGGTGACAAATTGAGTGCCAGCAGCGTTGGCCGTGAACAATTAGACGATATTAGACGATTTTTAATGGCACAAAACAACACAATAACAAGCAGAGCCCCTGCCGCAGACGAGCGCAAACTGTCAGCGTGTGGAGTGAACCATTTAGCGATGGTTGGCATGTTGAGCCCATTCAAATGTCACGCTGCCGGCCCGAAGTAAGCCGACTATTTACAGAGCGTGCCAGAGGCAGGTGACAATCGGCTAATGTATTTTTTTTCTTAGACGAATGTGCCTTTCCTTGCTTTCCTTTGTGTACTAGTGTATTATATAACCGATGGAAAACGTTCATTTATTTAATTTATTTTTGTATTGAATAAAACATAAATTAAAATATAAACAACTCTCCACTTTTTAAACCTCCCACCATCTGAACGAGTTTATCAAACCAGACAAATCCGCCGTAAGCGTACGAATGAACCCCGGATCGTAAGCAGATTATGTACGGCAGGCGGAAGGTTGCCCATTGTCACCGAAGGATTTGATGCCCCGGAACAGGCGAAAGGACGAAAAGCCAAAGTTGTCAACGTTTGTCGGTTGCAAAAATCACACCACCACATTATCAACAGATTAATCGAGGCTGTAGGCTTAAGCTCGATTTACGCCACTGTAAGCCGTAAAATGTTGCCGTTTTGTGGCTTCGATAGGGATTACTACATTCGATTCGATGTAATCTTGTTATCGGGACGGGATGATACGCGCTTTATTCATTACACCGATAATGTTCCTTTAAGCACACTGTCAGACAATTTGTTTGTTTCAGCCAGTTGGGGATGATTAAATAACAAGCTATTTTTTTTTTCTTCTTTAATATTGACCTATAAGATCTTGAATCACAAGCTCATTTCCGTTCCTTAGCAGGGAATTCACACGGCGAAGACGCTTCGCACGTTTTCACATGGCCTTCATGTAGCTTCATCGATTCATCAGTTCACGGGAAATCGTACCATCGGCCTGATTCGTGTAAAAGCACAATCAGGCCACTCAAATCAGCGTCGGCACAATGAATTCCTTCCATCTCTTACTTCCGTCGACCGTGCTAACTTCGGTATGAATAGACTGCCCAATGCATCATGCATCACAGATTTAGCCTCCGATCTTTTTATATGGAATGGACGTTTATCGACAAAGAATCTGGTTGGTTGCTTGAATGGAAAATTTGCTAGCAAATAAAATGCAGGAATTGATGCCTTATACTAAGAAATTAATTTATTTATTCTTAAAAACAATATCCAACCTTCGTGTCTGAAACACAATAATTAATCTTGATTTAGAATCCCTAGTTCATGCGATAATTCACACACATTGTTAGTTGAATTCACTGTAGAAATGGACGACTTCTGAATAAAATATGGAAAGTTTTAAAA
>JXWZ01005626.1:0-12787 GCA_000956215.1 Anopheles farauti No. 4 | reverse complement strand
ACACTCAGTGGTTACTAATCCTTGACCCTCGAGAGGATACGCCATTTTCAGTGAATTGTTTCTCATAATTTTTTGCTCTGCTACGACCGCTAGGCTATAGAGTGACTCGTTCCGAGGGCAGCGGGGGCAGATGGTGGGAGGGAGTTTACTGGCGCCCGTTTGGCACTGTCCGTCGGACGCATGCGTACGCAGAAGGGTGGCAAGGATACGGTGCGGTGGTGAAAGCAGACGCGGAAGGAGCTCTATTTACTTTCCTGGTTTCGCCGGCCCGTTTCCACCCACAAACGCACTCATCTCCATCTAGCAAGGAGCAGAAGATCTTTGCTGAAACACAAAATAACTACCAGCCTCGTTTGGGTGTGCTCGAATGATTAGAGGTACCCAAGCTATGGTAAATGACTTTGCACACTTGACATCCGTTTTTTTTTGGAGGATAAGGAGGAGGTGAACACCTTTTCCTCTTCAGAATTATTTAGCAATTTCCATAGTTTTTTTTTGCTTTTTGGTTTCAATTAACGTAATTGAGTAATTTCCTAATTGTTCTCGCCGCAAGCGTATCCTGCAGCTCCCGACAAAAACTTCCCCTGAAAGCAGTGTTTGGGCGCTGACCATAACTTTGGATTTCCCAGAAACCGCTAAGACAACTTTCGACGAACACGGAAAACTTTCGCTTACTGTGCTTAACTCACGACGGTTTGTGAGAGCGGTGAATACATTTGTACATCGATTATAATTAAAGAAATTTAACATTCTACCCGATTGCCTCCACAGCTTGCTACAGCACATTAGACGATTAGGACCCCGACAACTTCTACGACGATGATCTAATGGTGCAAATGGGGAAACTTTCTACCTTTCCAATGGGTTGAGATACTGCGCCTTAAATGAACAGCATTCTAACGAATGTAAACTTTACTCGACCGGGTAATCACGCCCTCTCTAGCTTGCTTCTAATCTTGATCGAGCTGCACGTTGGCGGTGGTGAGAACGAACATGACTAGAATGGATTTCAATCAGCCGTCTATCGCGAGCCCAGCGAGTGTGATAAGACTATTTCTGTAAATAATCGAATAGGTTTATTCAGCCGGCTTTATAAACAATCCCGCCGTTCACGCAGCAGCACCAAACTATTGGCCAAAAAGACAAAACAAACCCGACGCGATCCGGCAGCATCTCCTTTTTGTACGAAAAAATCCATCTTCTACAGTTTGGCGCGCGTTGCGTTTGTGTAAACCGACACGATGATGTTGTACAATGTTGTTTTTATATTGCAACACGCTCGCCAAATAAAAAAAAAAGAAGGTGTAGATTGATTGGGCACGGTAAGATTCGCATAAATCGATCGGAACCGGCACAGCTGGCGGTGGGAAGTGCGTGTTAGGGGCAAATTTTTGAGATCCCATCCTCGTCGCCAACGTTCCACCGTACCGGCGGTGGAGCGCGCATGCCGAACGACTATTGTTGGCTATTTTTGGAGTAAGGAGAGATACCGTTGGGGCCGACCTTCTACACCATGCGGTAGATTAGATGATCAACGCGTGTTCGCAATGAATTTACGACACCTGCAGTTTCACTGTCGCCGACGATGGACGCGCATCTTAACGACTCAAAACGCCTCGGAGTCAACACAAAGGCAAAAAAAAACACGTTTATCTGGCCTCGTGCTGCATAGAGAGCCCCCTGACGCAGACGTGGGGCAATAGAGAATGTTTCCATACTCCATCTACAAACATCCGTCACACCAATGCCGCTGATAAGCTCGTTATCATGCGGACCGTATTTGCTAGGGCACCGCAGGCAAATGATATCTGCATCGAACGACAATGTCCAAATAGCTCCGAGTGGCCATACCCTATTGTCGCTGCTTGCAACCGAAATGCGCAGCACCGTCGTGGACATCGCGTCTCGGTTCGGGGCAATGAATGCAAAATCGGTGCGAATTAAAAGCGTCCACTAGAAGGTGGCTGTTAACAACGTTACACCACATCTTTGGCATCAAATCAACACGGGGGTGATAAATGATATGATGGAAACGCGGGTAGTAGCAACAGCAGCAAAGATCTGCTTAGCGTGTTGTAAAACTAATGTCCTCGGTTACTACTCTCCGCGGAAGGACGGACCGCACTGCGGCTGGCAACAGTGGGATGGGTTTAATTGGTAAGCAAATAGGCGAAGTATCTGCTGCTGATGAGTAAGGCAAACGACACTGCAGTGCTACCCCGATTACCACCCACGGCTGGACATGACAACTGGAAGTCATCAAGAAGCTGATTGCTCTAATGCGGAGAAAATTTAGTTGATGTTGGCGCAAAATGAACGGCTATCGCATGAGATAAGCTCAGAAGATAGCAGTCGTGTTCAAATAAGGCTCGTTGACGTCCCATCGTGCTAATGCGCTAAATATGCTAATTTTGGTCCTTCGAACCGGATTTTTTAAATTTCATTTTTCAGCTGTGGGTTTCGTGTTTTTTTTTATGTCGTCTCCTGTAATTAATTACCATTGATCTTCAGTCTTTAAATGGTAATTAATACACCTATTCTTCGAAAGGTTCGAACGCTTACCATGTCGAAACACGTCAAGACACCGAATGACAGCACGTGTGTTATCGACACTTCCAGAACCGCCACCGCCACGCCGGTGTACCGTACGTTCTTCTGCTTGAGTGCTTTTTGCACCTTAGCTTTCTAATTATTCGCCTTCCTCGCGTTCGAAGTCACCGGAGCCGTGCCGCCCCAGGGGCAGCCGGTGACGGTCATCCCCCTACCGGGTGTGTGGGTGCTTTATCCGCTTATGACGGTTAGATACGCACCGCCATCATGGCAACCTGACCTAAAATAGCGACCGTATCCCCGGGAACAACGACGACTCGTTTGGGGCCCTCCGGGTACCGAGAACCTGTTCTCGCTACGGGGAGTGGTGGGAGGAAATCAATTTGGTACACCTACGTCCGCACACACACACACACGCACACGCACATGCCGATGACAGACGGCGTCGGCGGCCTGTCAAGAGTGTGTCGCATCGAATTCCGCACATTCGATTTCAATTAAGGTATGCCAAATCCATCCATTCAAACGCGCACAGGCACACACACACTTGGGTGTAAAAACGATTCATAGTCATGCAATGTTTTTTACATGCTCTACTTGGTATCGGGGAGAAGGTGATCGCGACGACTCATACGCGGTGTATATTCCGGTCACGGTTGCGCGTCACTACAGCTCGGTAGTTGAACAAAAAAAAAAAACAAACCAGTTCCCTCCCGCGGAGGTGCATCGATGTATGGCGCAATGACGCGTGTGCGCTCAATGGGTCTGCGGTGGATGTACAGCATGCATCAGAAGTGTCATTTCCTGACAAGTGTTTGTGATTTAATTAATCAAGCCGATTGAACTGCCCGGGTTAAAAATCGTTTTCTAAGCATACTGTGCTATGCACTCTAAAACACTCTTTACAATCCACCCATAGCGCATAGACGCGGGCTAGAGTTAGACGCCAAACGGTAAAAGTCGAAAAAAGAGACGAGAAACTTTTTTTTTTCCTCCTGGAAAAAGGGGGTAGTGGAAAAGGAACAGGTGTCATCGTGGGCTCTTTTGCGAGTGTCGCAATGCGATAAGCGATGTACGTGCGGCTCCCATTGACGGTTTCGTGTAGTGTAAATATAGGCTGTACTTCTGCTAACGTGAGCAATAAACCGTTTTTGGGGCGAGTTACGTGGAACGTAAGCTATTGGCAGTTTGACGAAATGGAAGATATGATTGCAGTCATGCTGTCATAGAAAGGTGTGCAGAGCATACGTTGAGAGATGGTCCAGATTAATGTGGCAGACGTTTGAATGCCACATTTTCTCCTTTACTAGTCACAAAAATGTAGTTTATTTACAATTTCTTGTTCAGAATCGAAAACATCCATCATGATGTGAATGATTCTTATCAATAAATGAGGGAAACAACCAGGACATGAAATCGTTCTCACGATTGTCATCAGAGACCCGAACGTAGGACGAACCGTTTTTCATCCCCAGCAGACGGAGAAGACGACGACGAATGCCATGTGCTGTAATTTGGGAAAACAACACACCACACACACACACATACATGTGTGGCGCGTGTATGTTTGTACGGCAAGACCATTACGTAACGGTCTCTCCTGCAGAAAAGCCACCCTGGAATGCTTAAACACGTCGATGTATGTCGTCGCGCCGGTGGATTGACACATGCTAGCGAGCTGCTGACGATGTGTTGGTGTTTCACGGTGTAAAACTTCACCAAGAGATCAATGCACGAAAGGATATGCACAGAACAAACAAACGAAAGAAACGACACAAAATGGTAGAGAAAATCCTTTTAACATTGGGCTCATTTTTTCAACCATCGCAGGGCAGTAGGAACCCTTGCGCCGCGATTGCCTCGGAGCCACCTGACCCCGCCGAAAAGGACCTTTTGAAGGGGTGAAAACACAACAAACACCCGAAACCGTGCCCGGGCCAGAAGAGCGCAAAGTAGCGAAGCTTATTTTAAAGCTTTTCATTTGGGAGGCAAGTTCGGCGCGCTGTGCAGCGCTTTTTCTTGCCAGCGATGTTTGTTCGTGCACCCCGCCGGGTGGCTCTCTGATCTCGTTCAACCCCCCCACGTGGACAGAGCCAGCGCGGACGGAGAAAGATAAATCGTGCTCTGTAACTGCACCTTCGGTTTCCAAACTCAAACAAACCCACGCACGTGTACATATCCGCCGTAAAGGATCCTCGAACCTTCACTTTCAATTAGTGCACATGGTGTTGTTTGCTTCCAAAAAAAAAAAAAAACCCCGTTTACTTCAACCTTCACAGAAACCACAATTTTCTTCAGCATCCCACTCCAGACGGTGCAGCGGCGTATTCTACTGCTTATTATGGAAGAATTTAAACTAAGCAACCTTAATCGAGAGCGTCACAATCAGTACCAAGCAGCCGTCGACCATTTCTGGCGAAAGATTCCCACGTGCCACCTTCAGAATAATTGGGCCCACCGAGGGTAGGTACGATTGATGGTACACCGGGGCTTCTAACTGAGAATTGAGCTTTATGTTGTTGTTTCACTTTTTTTTTCGGCGCAAGCGCGCATAAAGGTGATTTTCTGTAAATGCGGCTCGTTTATGATCGCGCAGAAATACATAAAAAAAACAACGTCGTATCTAACGACCTGCTGCTGAAGGGGGATTCAATGTCCTGGGATGCTGCTGAAGCGTAATGATCGCGATGGGAAAGGGAATTAAACGAGCAATAAGAAGCACGAAATACGGCACCAACTCGTCTGATGAGGACGACACAAAAGGATGTCTTAAGAAGGGGTTCGTGCGATAATAAAAACACTGCACATAGCCGCGAGCATCGCGTTATACATTTTATACTCCTACCATTGTTTCGTAATGAGTATGGATAATGCAAATTTTCAAACAAAAAGAGATCAAGTTTGCTTTTAAATAATAGACAACTATACTAACATTAAACCATGGCTCATGGATGAATGATTTTGAAGAGCATGAAGATGCTACGATGTATCTAAAGACGCGTGAATAAGGTGAATAGCATTCCCGAGGGTTGCCATGAGTCAATGAATGAGTCACTACTTATGCTACAAACCGAACCGAAGGATGGAACGAACTGTGTAGCGGCGTTAACCAACGCTAAAGAATTGTCTACTGAAATGAATGACCTAAGATAAACAAATAAAATTCCCTTCCCCTTTTTGGAAATACCCTTTGAAACAAGAAACGCTGATATTCACATGAAATAATCGGCAAAAATACAGGGCAAGTTATATAAATAGATTTCGAAATAAAATGATAATGAATAAAATAAATACATAGAAGAACTGTAACGGAAATAAAATTATCGACAGCTTCTCCGAAAGGACGATTTCATCACACACATACACAAAAACAAAAATAAAACGTTTACGAAGATTAGGTGGTTCTTCGGTGGAATTAGAGTGTCGTGAGGTAGAACATTTGTGTGGACTAATTAGTAACGGTAGAGAGTTGGTAGAAGTTACAGAAGAAACACAGTGGAAACAGAGTGTGTGGTTTAGTGGTGGTAAAGTTTGAAAATTTGTTGGATGAAAGATGTTCAAAGTTAAACGCATTGTTGCTTTGAGGGAATAGTCGTTAAGATTTGTTAGATAAGAACGGTAGAAAAGTAAGCATATAACGTTTGTTCAAATACCTGAGTTTTGTGCATTTACTAGGGTGACTAAAAATAGCACGACTAGTGTCGAGTAGCGCGAAATCCGTTTGCAATCCATCCTCGCGCAGGGGGTTTTTGTTTTTGCTGTTGTTCGGCGCGCGTGGGAATTTGTGAGTGTGTGAGTGTTTAAAAGGGGTTTGTGTGTAGTTGCTGTGCTCCTTTTTTGGCTTGGCTGCTTCGCAGGATGCGCACACGTGCTTCTTCGTATACCCGCAGCGGAGTTCCTCTTCTGGAAGATGCTGGTGATTGTGATGCTGCCACTGCTGCTGTCGTTGTCCGGGCTGGATTCGACCACTGCTACCGTCGTCTTCCACCACCACCACCCTGCAGACGCTTTTGACGCTCGGGAAGCGAAGGTACACCCGGTGCTTCCGTTTCGAATCGGTGTTGTTGACCGATCGTGTGGCTCAAAGTGATCTTCCGGTCAAGGAAAACACGCGCTTGTGTGTGTATGTGTCGTTCCGGTCGCGTCGAAGAGCACCGAACTGGACAGTTGCACTAGGGGAAGGTCGGACTGATGATATTTGCTTCGGCACGCACGCACTCACGTTAAAACGCACTCGATTTTCCTTCTAGCGAATACTCGCACACGTAACGCGACGCACACTACGATCGATGATGCTTGCTGTGCTTCTTTCCCGGACACCGGAGATTTAAAAACAAACGCACAATATTTCGCTCCACTCACGTCGCGCTCGTATCACACACACTTCCTCTTCCTCCCTGGCGACGGTAAAACGACGACGAACAACAAAACGACAACGAAAAAACGCACTTAATCAAAATACACCGCCTCGCGCTTCGCCTTCTTCTTCTTCTTCTGCTCCTTTGCTCCAGCACACATACACACACACACGCACACCACCACTTGGAGGCTGGAAAAAAGGGGGGATGTCGCTGCTGCCGGTGACACGATTGCGAGATGATCCTTCGCTTTCACGACGATGCAGCTTCCTCTTCCTCTTCCGCTCAGCACAACAAACACTCACGGCGATGTCGCACACCAGCACACCACCACCATAAGCACACTATCGAGCCGGGCGTGTGTGTGTGTGTGGGGAGGTGGGGATAGATTTTCGCGTGTATTGCTTTCCGCCGGAACAAAAGGAGCCTCCCGACGACACACAACGGATTCGGAAACTAAAAGCAGAAAACATAAAATTAGCAACGACGGTTGGGAGGCGCAGTAAAGCGATGTGGCACGAAACGTTGAAAGGGATAATGGGATTGTAAGTTGAGCACCGAAAGGACCGAAAGAAGGCAAACTCGTGTGCGACGGCGGGACGGTGTGTGATGCGTGTGTATTATTTCTTTGGCTGATCGTTTTTTTTTTTTTTGGGAAAGACAACGTGTGTTTCAGGTTCTCTGTTGTAGCTTAATGGATGATTTCACAACGAATCACAATTGGAACATTTTCGAGGATTAAACTGATGTGTTACACTTTTCCACGATATCGTAAATATGGACCAATGAGAACTGGATTGAACAGAATATCCGTCTTTAAACCCAGTGCACTATGATCGACTTTTGAAACTAGAAGAAATTTGTTTCAAGTACAATTCTCATTTGATTATAAAAATCAAATGATCTTAAATATGTGATAACGAATTATATTGTTAATTAACTAACTTTCACCGATTTTTCCACAAGAGCACTAGATTTTTTGAATCTTAAAAAAATCCTACGGTACACATTTTGCACAGGATAAAAGTGCCATCAGAATATTTAATTGAAAACCGTCGTTCGAGTGAATAGTCAAATTTCCATCCTGTACAGAACCCTCAGTGAGAGGGCAGGTTGTGCATTGAAACGGGCAACCATTTCCATCTGCCTCGATCGTAGGTGGCAAAGGACGAAACGGCGCTCGATGTCCTTCGCCAACACGGACCTTCAGTCGTATTGGTTGTGATGCGTTTGTGTAATTAATTAGCCATTGAAGGTGGACCATTTCCATGTGCGGTTTAGTAGGACGGCCCCGGAGCGAGTAGTCTTGCGCAACACGCGGAACACAGAAGAGCATCCTTCGGGTGTGTGTTTTGTTGTATTTGTTTCCTCCAAATCCGGAAGATGGTATTTGCTTTCCAACTTATAGGCAGGCAGGTCGGTGGCGACCACGTACATAATAACCGGGCAAGTAACCGGAGCAAGAGGATTACGTGACACCCGGTCGGACGACGACAACGGAGACCACGGGGGGTGGCGGGGTGGTGTTCGAATTTCGGGACAGAAAGAAAACATTCTCGCGGTCGGGCATTTGATGCCGAAAGTCCTTGCCGATGGATAAAACACGGGATGGCGCTACCACACTCCCCGGGGCCGGGGCAGATGATTTGCATTTCAATTCTCTTCGTTAAGCTCGGTGCGAACGCAGCAATCCGAGGGGGGGGGGAGCACCGTAAGACCGACGGTTTTTAGATTGACTTCAAAAAACCTCAAAATAATCTTCGCGTCACAGGACGACACTGACGACGCACGGGTGAAAAGCACATCCTTTGCGCCCCATGTCTTCGCGTTCTCCCTTCCCTTCGCACTCTTCTCGCTGGAACGGTGCCACGTTGTGTAACATTCACAATCACATACAAACACACGCACTTAGCCGGAGCAGGTTGGTTGGGTTGTAAAGGCTTCTTCGATCGGTTTCGATTGCTTTGCTTCACGGACACATTACGGACACAGCTGGGCCTGCTTCGATCCCTGCTGCACGGGATTTTTGGGGTCGATTACATCAGCACGGCCTCGGCGTTCACCGGGGAAACTAGGCAAACTTCCTAACTTGAATATAATTAAACAGCACACTAACGGCAGAAAAGGATTGAAAGGATTATTTACACCACATCCAACGGTGTTCCTCTCCCAACACTGGCTGCAAACACTTTTAGTAGATACAGGATCCGCCAAAACGAAAAAGGATCCTCTGTTCCTTTTTCTTTTTATTTGTGACACATAGAGGGAGAGAGAAAGAGAGCGAGAGAGCGCACAGCTCGTACGCTTACGCACACTCTCTCACCGTGTGCGCGGTTCTGTCACGTGAGAGCGTGTACGTTTTTTTTCCCCCATGTGTGAGTGTGATTGCATGTGACGTGCGAAATACCAATAGAAATGACTAATTGTGGGCCGTGATTTATCGAGTAAATGGGAATCGATGTTGTACACATTAAACTTTATCGTACAATAATATTTGCCTCGGTGGAGTGATGAGATTCAAGGTTGTGCAAATTAGAGCGTATGAAAATGAGCAGAACAACGAGAGAGAGAGAGAGAGAGAGAGGAGAAAGCGAGCGCTCTTTTTGGATTGAATTGGCTCTTGTTTCCGAGCACCAACACACACCACGGTACACACACGACTTCGAACACACACAAACAAACGTGCACGCACACACCGTAGAAGGCCCCAAAGTATCGATTTTCAGCTGCGAAAGAAAAGTTTTGTTGTCTACAGTACGACCTAAACACAATTCACACGGAGGGAACAATAGACGGAAAATGACAGAACGAAAATGACAACAGGCACACGCTCCACGCACATACACACACAATGGGCTAGAATTCAGCACAATTCACGGTGGTTGTTGTTCCCCTTGCTTGCAACACCGAACACCCCCGCTCGCCACAGTTTTACGGACGGTGGTAGATTTTGAATGACGAAAAAGTGGATGAATAATGCACACACCACGCCGTGCACCGTTCGTGATGCGCACACACCGAAAAATAAACACGCACGGAAGTGGGTCTTCTGGCACTGGCTCTGGCAAGTCTCCGATTCCTCACACAAAGGCGACCAACGAGGGCAGAGCAGCAGCAGCGCAGCCAAAAAACGAAAAACACGCGATAGCGTACACCGCCAGCGAACGAAGAAGGAACAATATGAGAATTGTTGTGTATTTATTGCGTTAAATCCGAAAAAACGCAAAACGATAAGGGGTACCTGCTTCGATGCTGTTTTTTTTTTGTTAGATAAAAGCGATGACGGACACAGAACGAAGGAGATGTCAGCAAGGTTAGCCTCTCGATACAAAATGATTAGTCGTCCTGAGAAAAATAAACAAAATTTTGACGTTTAAAGTTGCTCGGGCTGGGTATGATGTATTCAGGGTAATATTTTGTTTAGGCATGCAAACTCATTTTCGATTCATATCTCTGAACAATATATATTTAAATCATGTGTTTCTTGAACGCTTGAGTTTATTAGAGTGCTGTTAGCAGGGATCATATAAAGTTACCCGAATAGGAAACCGATGGAATAGAATACATCATAGGATCCATTGAAAGAGTTTCAAAAAGGCATAACAAATGATAATAATTATTTTCCCTTATTTTTTATACAACCATTCATGTCAACCTTTAATCTTTTGCAATCTACGTCCATGTGTACTCATGGACTTCTACAAACAGTGACTCTAAACGTCAAGTTTTGCATTCAATATGGCCGTCACGATAAACGTGTGAATAACCTGTCTTACATAGCCTTCACACAGAACATCGATAGACAACTGTCGAAGCAAACAACTCAATTTGAATAGATCACCCAGCTTCCACAGTTGTAGCAAGCCTACCGTGTGCAACCGGTTTGTGCGAAGCAACGCAAAGAAAAGCGGGCGAAAGACCCATAAGGATAAAGTCGTTATAAAAACCTACACAACAACAACAACGCAAAGAAAAATATGTTTACCACTAACATCTATGTTGTTCTCTTGTATTACAAAGACTTGGAACAGTTTATTACTTCAAAACCTATCCCGAGACCGCTACTACATCTGCTAACGCTACGGCCAACGCTCGCTTTAAATTTAAAAACTTTTACCGTTGCGTTACACCCCTGGCGCTTATATATCTCACACAAGTTGTGTGCAAGCGACTTGTACATACAAGTTGTATGCCAACTTAAGAATCGAAAGCTTTCGAAAGATTTTAAAGCTTATGAAATAGTTCGAAACGATATTTTTCAAATGTTCATTTACTTCGGGATGCCGTTTTCCGTTTAGTGTGGCTTGGGATGTGCCACACGAATGCGGTTATGTAGTCACTGTAAATAATCCACTTCTAGATATCCTGTTTGTCCTTACACCATACTTTGTATCCAACCAATGTATGATGAAACTCTTGTGTGCACAAACATCTGCTCATCTTCAGGACCAAAGCTAGCGATGCCTACTAGATAGGGTGCCGACGAGTTTCCTACTTCACTCGGTTTGTACCAGACTAGTGGGCTTCCAGATAGTGTTTGCGAGAGGTTCATGTTGCCTTCCGTACAAAGCTGCGACGGGGTAGGTCTTCCCATCCCATACTCAGTCTGATACCGCTGGCGATCAGTATTATACTTGGGATAGTTTTCATGAAACTGCAAATCGCCTTTAACTGCAACGGATTAAAATGATTTCTATAAAGCATATCAATATAGTTTGAAAGAAATCATCCATACCAACTGATATCAAAAGAAGCATGAAGGGAGTGTGAGTTTCGTTCTGCCACAGACAGATCGGATATTTGAGTGGCGTTGGAACGATTTCTTTCTCCAATTTTACAAACCCAATGTCATGCTGCAGGCTCGTCGCATTGAAGTTCGGGTGAATGATCACTTCCTCGATGCGAATTACCACTGGGTGGTTATGAGCAACGTCCGGATTTCCTTTCCCAATGTTTGCTATCGTAGGTGAATGGCCTTTTTGATTAGACAAGCAGAAGGCAGAAACGGCAACTAGGCTCTTAGTGATCAGGACACCAGTACATCTCCAATTGATGGTTTTTTCCTCTTCCCATCCGATTTTTACCTAAAAGTAATCATGATCCAAGCTGTACTCACTAAACACTCCTGGAAGTTGCACATCCTACCGTGTGACAGAATGCAGAAATGCAGTAAAATATTTATGTAAATATGATTTCTAATATTTTTTGCCTCTAAGTCAATGCTATAAACATGGAATTATTTATATTTGAAGCCAAAATAATGCATCACATCGGAATTGTGTGGATCGTTTTGGGTCTATTTTGAATCACACTTCACGTAAAGACACTTAAAGTACCACTTCCAGTGTCACATACGTCCACAAATCGGGCTTCCATATCCTTGGGCACGATTCGTGTGCAATTGTGATGCGCCACAGCACAAGCTCGCCTTTGTCTTGTCCCGATCCAGTCTCGTCCACCAGCGCTCGTTGTGTCTGCAGCTCTGAACAGACGATAGTGGGCTCATTTACAGGACCACATCTCAGGTGCAAAACCGTCCCGACTGTCGCTGTCGGCCACCTAGCAGGTGGAGCAGTTTTAACAAAAGGTTATCTCAATGCTCTCACGATGCGCCTGGAGCATCGTGGCGTCTTCAGGCCTGACTATCGCCTTAAGTCCGTGTGTGTGTCGGTCTGTCGCGAAATAGATTGCAAGATTGCTCAGTTCGGTGGTGCTTCTGTTGAGATCGCTCGAAGTGGTATGGTTTGTGTTGGGTCCTTGAGGCAACAATGCGATTGTGGAGCAAACGATTGTCTGAAACTAGTTTATTACATGGAACATAAAATTATTTTAAGCATGAAATACGTTTAAAAGCAGGGTTAAATAAAATATGTGAAATA
>JXWZ01005625.1:0-23784 GCA_000956215.1 Anopheles farauti No. 4 | reverse complement strand
GTCATAATAATAATTAAATCGAACCACTGCTCAATGGCATGGAAATAGGAGAAAGTCCGGAAAAGGATTTACTGACGGATGTCCCGATAGGTCCCGGGACGCGGTGGCCTTCAGCGCGACAACGACGCCACCGAGGAAGCCGTGCGCCGATAGAACACTCCGACACCCGGAGCAAATCCGATAAGAAATTGATAATTCATTATATCTCCGAGCTTCCATCCCACCCCCCTGAACCGTGTCTTACGCGAGCGAGCGTCCCTAATGGGAGAGATAATGTGATTTGGAAAGTTGCTGCCGGCACGCCGGCGGCCACCGGAAGAACGACACGGACATGTCCTTTAAGTATCTGCGGAAAGTTTTCTCTCTTTTTTTTGCCTTTCGCTCCGTTCCGGTGCCGGCCGATAAGACGGGCAGCGTACAAAAACCCCGGCCGAGAGGAAAACGAATGTAAAAGGGGTAAAACCGACGGCAGAAGGAGTGAAAGTTCGGTCGGGTGGGTCGGGACGGACCGACGGGGATGGCTTTCGGCCTTCGTCAGATTGAGCGGCGATGATTAATCTGTCTTATTTGCTGGCGGTTCTGGCTGCCACTCTGATTTCGGTCATTACGGTTAGTGGCGAATGGTGAGGCGATGATGAATATTAAGCCACGCTGGAGGCCGAGAGGCTTGGGCATGGGATGTGTAATTTGCTCAACTTTTACGCTCCTGTTTCCTGCCCCGTTTGGCCGAAGAATGTGACTCGATGGCTCCAGCGGTCGGTGGGTAAATGGAGCTTCATTTAATAAGTATTAATTTGAATAAATTGTTCAGTTTTGGTGCTGTCAATTCTAATATCAATCATAATCAATAAAAAAAAAACAATTGAACGATTTTGGTAAGTTGAACAATTTTAATGTTTTTTTTACTGATTGATTTTTTTATCTAATTTTTTTCACTTATTTATATAAGAAGATTAAAGTTGTAAGATTTTCGAAAAAAAAATTCAAGCAATAAAACTTAAATTCGATGTTGAAACACACGAGTTGAAATTTTCAATTCCGTCCACACAAATTTAATTGAATGAAAAGAATCCAATCTCGTTGCACCGCGACGCATGCACGGTGGGGGAAATTCGCTGGAAATTCGCGCTCCATTCAACCGCGTAGAAACAACCGTTAGTTCCGAAACCGAACGGAACGGTTTGCAGTGACCTGCCCCCTTGAACTCCGGTTCAGACAGTTACGCTTCCGCTGGGAGCGCACCGTAAATTTGATCCTTTGAACCATGAGAAAATGGGTTCCCCCGAAGAAGCGTGAACGAAAAAAGGTTTCCTTTTCTTTTCTGGGCGTGTGTGTGTGTGTTTTTTTTGCTTTCGTTCGTCTACCTTCGCCAATCCTCCGGTGTGATCAAAATCAATGAACGAATCCCCGCAACGGGGACGAAATGCTCGGGATAAGTGCGAGGGCGTGCACCTTTTTTTCCGACCATCCGTCTGTGCATCTGGCGGCGTCGGGGTGTTTGCGCTTCCTTTCTCCCGTGTGCAACAATATTGCCCCCGGTTCGGGTCAAACAATGCGCAATATTGCAGCAGCGCACCGACGACCGGTGCGGTAATCCGGAGAAGGATTTTTGAGCGTAGAAAATATCTCCATCTTTGCATCTCTCATCGATTTGTGGCTTGAAAAGGGAACGTCTTGAGAACAAGCAGATCACCCATATGCTGTTCGGATTGCATTACAACTGTCGCGTTAGGATACGACGGATGTATGGAGGGATGGAAGGAGACGAAAAAACACACACTCACACACACACACATACACACACCGGCAACAAAGAAATGCGCACTCGACCCGCGGAGGACCTTCCGCACGACACATGTCGTACATTAAGATGTCTATCGGATTTCGGTAGCTTTACATTCGCCGGCTTCTGGTTTCGGGCTCGCTGGAAGCTGCGTAATCCGATCCGGGCGTGTGAGTGTGAGGACATTGTGTGGTCGGCCTAGTACGGCCTCACGTTTGGAACTCAGCCCTGGTTTGTGTTCGAAAGAAATGTTTGAAGCTGCATAAATCAGCTCGTACGAAAGGGAAGAGAAATAATAGGGAAAAAGTTTACTAAAAGATAACTTTCTTATATTTTGAAAATTATTTTGAAAAATACCTTTCTTCTCGAAAATATAAATAAATTTATTCCCACTGCAGGGTTCACCTCCCAGTACAAGACGAAAGTTATTGCATCCTGAATAGGTTCATTAATTGTGTTTTGTCACTCGTCTTAATGATCCTTCAGGGAGCTGGGGCCGGCCGGACAGTGCCCGTGTGTTTTGGTTTTCACCCGTTTGGCATTTGAGTGAAATACTGCTACACGCCGCCTCGTCTCGACACCGGTTCTTGGGGACGGGTTTGAAACGTTCCAGCAAAACCCTTCTCCTGCGAACTTGAAAATGTGAAATAAATTATCCCTAATGTTCTGCAGCTTGTTTTTGCACCGTGAACCAGTGGTAACGACGAAACGAAATGCGGTTCGTCGTTTGTCTCGTCTGTGGTTGAGCAAAGCGGTCCGTACTACCAAGGAACATTATCTGTTTGTACTGGAATTAACACGAAATTGAAGTAAGTCGTATTGTAGTGTAGGCTTATATAATTATTTTAAATTATAAATGATAATATCGAAGGAAAGTTAAGTTTAAAAAAAAAAACAAGGTTGATTTTAACGTGATAAACGATTTTTTCATTTTTTTTCTAACTATTAAAAAACCTATTAACTCACTGGTGAGTTATAAAAAATCACATTATTTGGAATTAAAAAAAAATTTAAACTCATTACAAAAAAAATTAAAATGCATCACTTTACACTCACAAAAAAAAAACGCACAACACCATCAATCATGCAAACGAAATGATGATGCTAATGGAAATTGGTAAACCAACTTTGTTAATGTAAAAAATATTCATAAGCACCTTGAAAAATCATCAAACTCACTGGAAGGGTTCAGCAACAACAAAAAAAAAAACAGCCAACCATGAACTAGAAGCCATCGTCTTGAGCACCAGTTAGAGCTAAACATCGCGAGCATCGGGACCGTCTCGCAAAAGCCGCCTCAAAACGGTTGATGGAAAATTTATGTCCACGCCGACACTTGAGGGGTTGAAAACGAGTCTTTCGTATCGTAAAAATGAAGCACCGCTTTCATGAAAAAAGCGCTCCCAGTTCGGCACATTTTCATCGAAACATTAGCCTTAGCTCAACGTAAACGAGGTCATTTCTGTGCGATCCATTAGTTTCAATGGGCAAAATACTAACAGCGCTGCATAGTAATGAGTCAATTCCGGATGCATTAATTATGCGCGAAAGGGTGCAAAGTGGCCGTGACGGGGGCTGGCAACCCGATGGGCGTTTTGTGTCCGTACAGCTCGGGAAGATTTGGAGACCGCTCGGGATACGGGTTTTTATTTTTAAACGGTTAGAGCGGATTGTCATTACAACCACCCGGTTCGATTTCGGAAGCGCTGGAAACGATCGCCCCCCGGAACGAACGTTCCCGGGTGGTTAAAAATCAAACACATTTAATTTGTGCTGTCATGTTACACTTCATGTCGCTGTCAGTCAGCGGTCCCTCGGCCGGCGGTGGTCAGGCCCAGAGCACGTACCGGCTCGACCATGGTAACCATTCGCTTATTCGCACAGCTTCTGCTGCGGTACGGACGCATTCGATGGCACAGTTCATTTCTCCTGTGACGTTTGTCAACCGGTGCGAGCGATGCACCAGAACGTCAAAAGGCAAATGAATGAAATGCGCCCTCTCCCTGCAGTGGTACTTCCCTGTAATCTAACATTTAGCTAGATAATAATGAGATGGTTTGAATGCTAGGGAGTTTGGTGGTTGCATTTTTAGATGTTTTCTTCAGTACCCTTCCCAAAAAGGTCACCATCAAACTGACGCATGAAATATTGATTTGTGTCAGTAGGCCGAAAAGTTGTCCATAAAACATGTCAATAGGCTCTAAAGCGAATGTGTAATTTTGAAAATAAAAAAATTGTTGGAAAAATATTTTCTACAATAAATAGTTATTTTTTTGAAAGATATTTTAATTGTGCTTAAATTAAACAGTATATTCATTCAATTGTGTGTATAAGACGATGCTTCCCTTCCTATAGTGCAAATCACATTTTTTCATTATTTTCTTTTTCACATATCAATTTGCTTCAGTCACTTTTTTGGGTAGAAATGTGTTAAAATATGAAAAATAAATTCCTATTTTCGCTTGACAAAAATCATGTATAATCATAATGTTATCATAATGTTATGATTTTAAACCCAAAAATGATCGTAAATAACAAATGTGAACATAAACGCTCGGAGGTTAAGTAGATTAAAATTATTCCCAAAATACTTGAGTATTTCTCAGAATCTGACAAATTCATTTAAAATGCAAAAAAAACTAAAAATAAATGAAATAAATAATTACAAATAAATTAGATGTTAAATTTTAAAAAATATAAAAACACAACTATAAAACCCAAAATAAAGAATACAATATTTTCCGGAGTTTTTTTTGTTGTTATCACTATCCATCATCAAATTGAGTGATGAAAAATTCCAACGCTCCAAATCTTGTTGGAAAAGGATGCCCTGGCACTTGTAAATGAATCGATTATCGATGTTTCGAACCGCTCGAAACACCCGACAACATCGTTTCCCATTTCAAAACTATCTTTGAGACGCACCAAACACCTCCCGGCCGTATGTGTGATGGATTTTCGGAACCTCTCCACCCCAAAAACAACTTCTGCACCGGCCGCCGAAAAATTCCTCCATCGAACACTGCAACTTGCCACGGCACACAACGGGCGCACGAAACCTTCGCCGGCGTCAGCCCGGGAGCGTTCGTTTGTTTGTACTAAACCTTTTACGGCTACAGTGGGGTCCGGTCCGATTGATTCCTCCCACCGTTTCCCGGGGTCAAGCGGGATCGAATTTGTTTGTGCAAGCCCTTGATACTGTGAGACGAACTCTCGTCCGCTTTGTGCGCGGGTTGAGTTTGTGCCGGTGCCGCTGAGAACTTAATCAAACATTTACGAATTGATTCGACCGAAGCCGGGTCTCGGGGCTGGTGGGCCCTCGTCACCAATCCCGTGAGGAATTGGGATGCTAAAGCTTCTGACGCGCTTCGAAAGGCTTCTCCTCTTCCACCTCCTGAACCGGCGTATGTGCGTGTTTGTGGTAATTATTCTTGTCGGAAGCGCATTTAAAATATGACCACTCATTAGTTCCGTTGACGCGTCCATCAGGACCTTTCTCCGTAACAGCAAATGCGTGTGTGTTTGTGTTTATGGGTCGCAAATATGGCTGAGAGCACGCACGGGAAGGGATGGGGAAATTGGGAAAATCAGTATTTGTTGTCACCCCGGGTTAGTTCCGCTGTGTTGGTTCCCGCCGTACACAATGGGTGCCCGGGTGAGGGATGATAAAAGACCGAGTGAAAGGAAGTGAGCATCTAAAAAAAAAAAAAAAAAAACATCCACAACCAGCAAGCGACAATGGAGAATGACACACCTAACGTGACAGCTAATGATGGCGAGCTGTCCTCTAATCGGGGTAGTTCGCCCGGGACGATGGTTTGATTCGTGAAGGGTGCAAAACAAAACTTCAACGTTGACTTGGCAATGTCGCGACCGGCAAGCAGAAAGGGGTGGTGATTGCAATTCTTCATCAACGACGTCATCATTAACATCGCCATTGGACAGCATGGGACAGGAAAGGATGAAGCCAGTGCGGTGGAAGGATCACTGCCGCATTTCCATGACTTTTGATTATCGTGCTGACGCTCTTTCCACTTTCCATCTCGCCTCGTTAGGCATTCGATCGCACAGTGTGTGTTGGAGCGGTGGACAAAACTGTTTACCCTATTTACTCTGTTTATGGCGAAAAGAAATGTCAAAGTATGATAAAAATATAAAAACAAATTCAAATCCTGTTGAGAAAAAAATATTAAAATAAATGCAAAATAAAATTTAACTTCGAATTGCATACCTATCAGGCGCTGAACAATTATTTAATGGAAGTTTAATTTCTATTGCACTTGGTTGTTTATGATTTTTACGAAACCAACTTCATCGTGTTCAAGCGAAAATGGGAATTTATTTTACTTATTTTAATACATTTTGACCGAATAAAATGACTGCACCAAATTGGTCTGCGAAAAAAAAATAGTGAAAAAATGTGATTTGCTTTATAGGAAGCATCGTCTTATGCAAATGCGCCCATCGATATGTTCTGACGCGGCTCACAATGCGAACGGATCGGTAGTGCCCGGCGTATCTGACAACGCTCAATGAATAAGCAAACAGACGAATGAATGACACTGTATCACGATACGAAAAATCTGTGTGATTCCCTCCCTCCCCATGGGCGGTTGGGAGAGGCTTTCCGGTGGGGGTATACGTATCAAGCCGACCGACACCGAAGTCGGTCCCGAAATGGACCTAATACATCATGATCAGTATCGGTGTGAGATACTCCACCGACTGGTGAGTAATTCCCTCCCCGTCCAACCATCCCCGTCCAGCACCCACCCTCATCGACCCATTTCCACCCAGGTCCACCGAGTGGCTCCGTGTCATGACTGCGACGCACGAGGAGCGGTTCCGTTTGTTTGCGTTGGAATTTGCTTGACACATTTCGGTACAGTTCGGGGCCCATCGGTATCCAAATTGTTGGTTTTCTTTTCCGCTCACCCGCACCAGAAGCAACGCATTAGCCCGGGACCGCTGCACGACCGAAACTGACCATGGAAAGGACGACGAGGAATGAGAGTGGGTAAAAGTTTCACACCCCGTTCTAATGCGACGCACCTTTTGCCCAAAACCCGACACTGACCAGAATCGGAAGGGAGCTACTTATTGAAATCTTCCCCGGACCTAAAAACTTCCTGTCACGCAAAGTTTTTTTTTTTTTTTGCTACAAAGCCCTGGGACGTCTGAAAGGATACATAGTTCGTTGCGGAACCGAGGATGCGATCCCTCGCCCCGGGGGAAACGGAGTGTGGTTCGAAACGCGTCGGAAAAGATATAATAGATGGTCTCATTAATCATTCCGTCGAATCGTTGGCGGGCTAAGGTAACGTCAACGAGATGAAATACAATGCCGATGCGAAAAACGCTCTAGTGTACACATTTATTAAGAGCGACTGTCGTTCCTGTCGTGATGGGAGAACATTTTATCTGTGTGAGAAGCATCGTGCAAGCTCAAAGATTATCATGTAAAATATTTGTAAAATAAATAGAAAAAAACACATTCGAAACGAAGAAATTCCAGATAATAACGACAGAATTGAGTCAATGTACTGAAAATATTTTAATTTTTTATATTATTTTGACTGCTTTGTGCAGTTCATTTTTGTTTTAAAATTGGTATGATAGACACATGGAATAATTTAAACAGATTTTTATCAGTCAACCCCATTCATGAATCTCTTTAGTGGCATGCATGACGGCATAACCTTTCAGCACTGTGCATTAAAAATTTTGAATAATTCATAGGTCCAAACATTTCCCATGCTAATGTGGTACATGGCGATGTGAGAATATATGATATTTTAATTTCTCTAATTCTCTAAAAAAAATTCTTTAATTTTAAAAATAAAAAAAATTACAAAATTCTTCAAATTATATGATTGAAATGCAAAAAATATATCTGGAGATTAAAACCCTTTTTATAAATAAATCAGATTATTTTTTTTTATCTCAAATAAAAGCAAACTATATCATCATCCGACAAAAAATGTTGTTGTTGATGATGGTATTATCCAATAAAACTATTACCTTTCACCCAACTAACCTGTGTTGCAAGCACTTCCATTGTTAGCTCACCCGAAATGAAGCCGTACTTAGGCATCTGAGCAACCTTCCCTTGCAGGAGCGTACCGAACAAGGATTCGCTTTCATTTACGTACGATGACGAAGGATAAAACCAGCACCGAAAATCCAAACCAACTCCCCGAGGCGATAACGCTGGCGTTCCCTTAGCAATCAAAGGCCAAACTGGTGAGCGGCGTCTGCATCACGATTTTCACGTGCCACTTCGACGCATTACTCATCAACCGGGACGCTAAGATTGGCCAATGGTACGATGGGGGAGAAGATGCTCCCGACTGTAGCATTTTCTGCCCGCTTTAGATTGGTGGTATTAACTTTGCCTTCAAGATAAAGAAGTACACGACTGTTTCCCTCTCTTTCGCACTCGATTTAAGAATTTTGAACAACGAAATCATTTTCCCCGACGGTCGCTTCAAAATAGTGTCGTGTCATCTTGGCCAAACTAAAATAAAAAAATACAAACCATACTCGTACACACTTCTGCTTGCATTGTCGTTTGGTTCCAGAGTGAGAGCGCCCCACCCCGAAAAAGGATCAAACGGGCCAGGGAGCGCTGATACGCTTGCATGAAATGCACATAAAAGCCATTCCCCCAACGGGCTCATCATGGCTGGCTCGGGGCCACGATTAAGGGATTTTCCGAATGAACTAAAAAAAAAAAAAACGCAACACTCAACCCTCATCCGTCATCGCGTCAGCTGAACCGTGCGGCAATCACCATCGATGTCATGGTGGTGCTGCTCGTTCGGAAGCCCTCTACGAAACCCACTGCACCGAAGAAAGGTCCGCCGTCCGAGAGGAAAACCTTCGGCGAATGCAGTTCCTTTTTCGCCGGTGACGGGCTGCGCTGCAACGTGCAACGTCATCATTACCGTCATCATCAAATGTGCCACCAAACGGGGCGATACAAAGGGAAAGAACGGGACGCATAATGCGACCAACCACCCGCGGGAGGATCGTCGTCGTTCGTAGTTGGAATGCTTTTTCCAGTCCATTGGGGAAAGAGCGAGGTAAGTGGGACTATACTAGAAAATCAAATTGTGTTTTAGAGCGTGTGAGAGTGTATGTATTTTTTGGTGAGCCACCCCCAAATTTGTGAGTAATAATTTTTCATAATTCTCTTCCTTCCAGCTGCAGCTACGTGATGGTTGAAGCAAACCCGCGACAGTCATCCCGGAAGCAACTAACCCATTACCGGGCAGTGGGGTTTGTGTTAGCAAGTAATTAATTTCGGCACAGCAATAAGAAAAGACTAAAGTAACGAAGGAAGGAGCCTTACACCCGGTAGAATATTATGCACCAATAAAAATTACAACTGCTTCCGGTTGGAGCTGCTGCACGATCATGCTTTACGAAAAGACGCACCGGAAGATGTAGTAATAAATACCAACATGATAGCATAAAGTAGGTTTTATCTCGCCCGTTTGTAGCCCGTCCTTGTTATGCTTCGTTCAGCATTGTTTCGATTTGGCAAGATGGTCCTGTAGAGATACCAGTATTACTCAGTGAGGATACGGTGTAATAACGTTGGTTATAAACGTGTAATTGTTAAAAAAAATCTGTTTAAAAATTTGAATAAAAAGTGTTTTGTATCAGTTCTTCAATATTTGGTGTTAATTTTTCCCTTTAAGCTATGTTTTCCCTAAAAAATATTACTATATAAAATGTATGTTATCGTCATTAAAATCATTTTTTGTCAAACAAGTCTAAATTTCATCGTCATTAATTTTCTACAAAATATATTTATATAAGAACATATTTTTCTTCAAACCTTCTGACCCAAGCATCCCCAGTGTGTAGCCGTTGCTTCCTGGTTGATGAAATGTTGATGTACATAATTTTGATGTGCCTCGCCGTCCAGCTGTGACTTGTCAGCCCGAGTGAACGCTTCGGTTTGTGTGCACCTTTCCATCCACGCTTGATAGCAGCTGATCACATCTGGATTTCCTGATGCACTTCATCCGGTCCGGTGTCTAGTGGCAGCGGTAAGCACTGGCAGCTCCCAGGAGGAATTACGTGATGAGAGTTTAATGATTGTCTCATTTTTGGCATACGTGGCGATGTGATCCTTGAAGAAGCTGCTCGCTTACACGCGTTTGAAGCAGAAATTCTCTCAGATCCCCGCCGTGACGTGACTAATGGACTTTGCTCGTGCGAGCGGCAGACGCCACTCGGTTCGAAATTCGCCTGAAGGTATGCAATCGAACGTGGCGTCCGAATGGAGCCGGGATTAAATTGGACTTGCTAGGTGAAATCGGTCAAGATTTGCGATGAACACGGGGAAGAGTATTAGCCGTAAAAGGCGAACGATGAATATTTAAACCAGAACTTACACAGAACTTAAAGCATTTACCAGCGGCAAAGCTATTCCTAAATCACATACCGGTAGCTCGTACAGCGTGCAAACGATAAAAAAAAAACATTTTTATTTGCTTTTCAATTATCAATCGAACGTTTTTTTTTTGTTATGCGTGGCTCATCCATTCACTTCCCTGCTCGGGATGATCAAACGAATTTCCCTTTTGGGAGCAATCATGCAAAACGGACGCGTTTTTTTATCCTTTCTGCTTCATCATTACCTTTTCCCATCCCCAAAACCCCCAGGGTCGGAGGATGAGTTCGTCAGTTTTACCATGCACGCTACCACCAACATTCTTCAGCCCATCATAAGGGGATTTCCCGGTGATTTCGATACGGAAAAGTTTTTTTTTTCTATTATTGTTTCTTATGCTAAACATTTTCGAGTGTGTGTTTTTTTTTGTTTATTTTGTTTGGATAGCCAAAGCTACGCGATAATCGTGCCACCGAAATCACATCAATCAAATTACAAGCGTATCGAATGGAATAAATTTGCAATTTGGGAAAACGGTATCGGAAGCAAATGAAACAGATAAAAGAGGAAAAAGTGGGGGCCCGAATATGGTCAAAACTCTTGGACTGATTATTATCCGGCGGTGGTACGAATTGGTCAGCGTTTCATCTTTTTTTTTTTCGTTCTGATTGTTCGAGCGCTTGAGTTGAAGGGAGAGAAAATATGGGCGCTTCGATCGTGCGTATTGTTTTTATTAACCCATACCCGAATCCACCCGGGTGAGGCTCGCATTTGCGTGCGTTTTCGTATCTGGGGCGAATAATTTCAAACCAGTCCCTTTCTTCTCCCGGTTCGGCGCAGAATTTCCCATTTCTTTCTCTGCCCAATTGCTTCGCCTCCGATACAGCTTCCGTTTCCAAGCGCTTGGAGCGGGCCGGATCTGGAAAAACGCTAGTGAATCAAATTTATCGCTTCCGATCCCATCCAGTTTGCCCATTTGTATTGGGCGTGTGTATTTGTTTTTTCCTCGAGTTCAATTCGCGCAAGGTTTCCCAACCTTCCCTCTCTATTTCCAACCGATTGGGGCTTCTTCCAGACGGCAAAACATCCGGATCCAGGCACGGAGACGTTATGGAGCCGCACCACGGTGAGGCCCAAAAAAATGTGCCCAGACGGCATGTTTATGCAAGGCATAATGTTTTTGGCAAGCGTTTACAACGAGCCCGGGCGGAGAAAGTGGAACCCGAAACGATAGCGCAAAAGAAAATAATCAAAATTCTTATCGTCACATCAGAAACAAATAAATTCACTCCCACCCTCGGGGTTCATCCACGAAGGTAACTGCACCGTTCTTCCTAAGGGTGAGTGTTTCGGAGTATGAACCATTTCGACAATTGTTTGGCGCCCGTTGGAACGGCCGGAATGGAGAAAGTACCGGGCTCGAACGGCGAAAGAAAAAGGAAGCGTGCCACGATATTCGAAATTGCAAGGAAAATATGATCCGGAAGATAAATATTCCTTCGGGTGGCAAAGAATGCGGCAGCGGGATAGCATTTGATTTTCGTTTTTTTTTCCTTTTATTAACACCGAGGTGCAAAATTTTTCGGCACGGTCAGAAGGTGTGGTGAAAGTGAGCACAACCCGGCGAACGACACGATAAGGTATGAATTGCATTTCATGCATCATCCTCTTCCCCCGGCGCCTGCGGGCGTTCAAACGCTTGATGTATGCTGCGTCAAAAATGTTGCAATGTTTCTATCGCTTTTATCTTTCTTTAGCATAAATTTGCTTCAAGATATTTCAATTTGCAAAACCACAAAACGTAACGATGTTTGGTACCAGTCGCTTTGCTGCACCCACTCAGACAGTTTAGTATACGGTGGAATGTTTTATGAGAAAAGCGCACTGTTTCCACCTTTTGCGTGCGCGACCTCCAAAGACTCTTCGGGTTTCGATCGCATTCTTCCCGGTCGTGGGGATTTCGCGGGATTCTCCGCCCGAAAAAAGGAAACCAACCAGACGATATGGTAACGATACTTTGTGCTTTTCAACACCTTTGCCTCATTCCATCCCGCGGTTGGTCTGCTCGTTTGGGATGGTAAATGTATTTATACCCATTTTTGTTGAAAACGATTCATAAATAAAACCATACGAGATGAGAAGTATTTGAATTATTGGATAGTAGACGATATTTGCACTTGAGACTTATATCAACCTTACACTATGCTAACCTTGGGAATTTGGATGACAAATGTCAAAACGTTGTTGACGTCAAACGTGTTCAAAAAATTCGGTAAAGTGTGCGGAAGTGTAGAAAGACAAGTTAATCTGATTTGTGTGCAAACAAAGCAAATTAATAAACCGTTTTCCTCCCGACACTAATACAGGATAAATTCAACGAATCTTCAACTCATCATACTTTTTTTATATTATTTTTGTTTTGAAATAATTCCTCATATTCGTGCAAAATAGTAAAAAATATGTTAAATCTTCGCATCATAAAACTACCGCCAGACCTCTTGAAGGAGCAACTTAAGCATCCTTGGGATGTTAATGTCTGCGAGATGTGGTGTCTGGCGAGCACATAAAACGTACCTTCGACTTCTCGAGCAGTCGCACTCGATACAATGTGAAACAAACTCGGCTGGAAAACTCCGGATCCGATATACTTTGTTTCTTGGCCTCAAAGCATTCTTTACGCTTCCGGACAAATCGCAAGCCAAACGAAGGGAAGCAATTTTCACCACAAACGCCCGGGAAAGCGTGTGAAATGGGTAAAAAAGGCTACCTTCCCCAAAAAGTATAAAACAAACAAAAAATACGGATGCATAAATTACATATGCATGACGATTACAATTTATTTTCGTTTATTATGATTACCGTCCTTACATTTCTCGCCGGCAAACAATGGTTCGCTTCTGTGGCCGTGCCGGAGAAGTGAAGTACCGACCGTTTCTGCCACAGTCCACCGGGATCTCTTACCGTACGATCCATTTACGGACGGACTCGACGGAGGAATTACGTACGTGAAGATGATAAATGGTAGAGCGGTTTCGTGTGCGGGTGGGGATGGAAGGATTTTTTCGTTCGAAACGCATGACGAGAGATCACACCACGGATGGATGGAACCGTTGGAACCGAATTTGTCTTTGAAGACTCAAGTTTTCCCAAGTTTTCTGCGCGTTGTTGCCTTTATTGTGCTTCACTGTTCGCACCATTAGCACGCCCGTGTCAGTGGAGCGAATAGCTGAATAAAGTGCAATCATATTTGTCTTCATTTTGGGGGAGCTGTCTGTTTGAAAGGTGAAAAAAAGCGTTTCTGTTGGTGTGTCCAGACAAAAGTGTGCCTGTACAAATTGAAGGACGAACATTTTGAGGTTATTTTTATACAAAATTTGTCTCGGGATAATCGAATTTTTGCTAAATTCAAAATCCTACAATTTCATTAAACAACCTCGCCACTCAGGAGAAGTGATCAAACTGTTCACATTTTATAATTTATTTGCCTTTTCAAAGCACTTTTCGAAAGGAGTGTTCCCGTCCACGACCGCCCCCCGCCCAGCTTACCGCTCCATTATCTATCGCTCAACCGGGGCGTAGCATATTTGCATTTATTTCAAGCACTTACTTCCTCAAGCTGAACCGGCACCGGCACTAGAGAGCGCTCGGAAGCGCAAACTTACCTCCGAAAATGTAGTGCCAAACGGAATGTTGCAATTTAATGCACCGAAGCCCTGCTCGAACGAGACCGCCGCCGTGACTGTGTTTTACCCGCCCGTCAAGCACCCTTCACACCAAAGTGCATCGCAAATGCAGCACCAGCAGAGCATCCTGTGTGCGGCAAACACACATCCATCCACGTCGGACAGAAAGACGCAAATGCAATCACCCTCGCCCGATGCCGGACTCCAAAAAAAAAAGCCGAAAACCTTCGGGTGGAAATCAATTTTCGAACCCCTGGTTTCGTTCGAACCGAGCCGACTGTTTGCCTTCCCGGATGAAGCGGAAGTAACGAAAATGGATGCCACTCCGGCCGTCTGTCTTCGGTGCAGATGCAGATGCGTTTAATTATTAGTGAAAATTGTGCCTCCACCCCCCTTCCCCTGGCAGTCGCCGTGGAAGATCGCATCGGGCTCGGGGTTTTTAGGGGGAGGGAGGAAAATTAAACCACATTTGGGAATGCCGGTAAGTGTGGAAGGACGTGGCTTTAAGTGGCACGGCGCACAACTGGATTTGAGTGCTAGGTACATATTTTCATTTTAATATCCAATATGCTACGGGTTAGGTTGTATGTGTGTAGGTGTGCGGGATTGACATAAGGTTAAAGGGTTCCGGGTGCAATGTTGATGGCCGTAGGGTAGAGAGCATTGTCAATGCTTGTTATGTCTTATGAGAAGAAGATGGGAGCTCTAAAATAATTGTATGAAAATTAACTCCGTTGGAAAAATGATACACAAACGTTATTTTTGAGGCGATTTTTTAAAGGTTTTTTATATGAGTGTTTTACAAAAATTCCCTTAGGTAGTTTTCAAACTTTCAAATTCTCGACAAAGTTTTAAGCACCAGTATAACCTCTACCAACAGCTTCAACCATGGTATTAATTTTACCCTCCCTCGGGAGTGAACGACAGTATAATTTTGCATCAAACACGCATGGGTCCGGATCGGACGGCCCAATCCAGCGAAAAGATTTCACACCTTGCCGTGTCGGGTTTCGCCGGACGGTTGTGCCTGGTGGTAAACCAGCTTGTCATTTTGATTTGGGTGTTGTCGTGGCGTGAAGTTTCACCGGAACGCCGAGACGCCAACACTCGCAGCCGAAAGTTTGCCCATAACCGTAATGAGAAGTTTCGTAATGACAGCCCGTTTTCGGACGCGAGATGGATGGAATTTTCGTACGAAACCGCATAAGCGAACCTCGTTAAATAAAGGGCAGCCAGACAGGTGGACATATACTGCGCCGGTGGTGATGGGTACTTACTGCTAAGTGCACGGCAAGAAGAAGCTGTGTGAGGGGTAATGAGCCTGACCTGATGCCTTACCTGAAACCATACGAGAAAGGAAGAAATATGTTAGGAGTGTTTAATAGCAAAACAGCATCGTGTAGCTTATCAGTCTAATAACACAAAGTATGACACTAAACGTAAGCAGTGTTGATGAGCTGAAAGGCATTAGAAGAAGCAGTATCATTTGTTAGCTAGTGGTTTAGGAAGGGGTAAATTATTTTAGTCTTGTATTTATTTGTTTTACTTATTAGCATTAGCATTAATATGTCAGTAGTTTATTTCAATTTATTTTGTCTATGTTTTCTGGTTTTATTATTTCATACGGAGAGTTTTTATTTTCTTTTCAAATTTATTTGGAATTTATACTTTAAGCTTTGTACTTGTAGTTTTACATTCATTTTTCAAGTTGCCACTTTTAATTTTTTGTTCTTTCTTTACTTCTTTATTTTTTCAATTGTTGTTGATTAAATATTCTTTTATTTTGTGCAGGATTTAGTCTTTAATCGTTTTTGTATTTTTGAATGTTTTCAGTTATTGATACGTTACGTTACAGTTACGTTATTGAACAGTTACGAGTTATTGATTTATACAACGCATTTCAAATTATATGAAATTTTTGTATTGTCATTTATGTGGTTAGTTTGCTATTCATCCTTAGTTTATTTTAATATTATTTATACATTTTTCAGCTACTGATTTCTGTCATTTTGTTGTCATTTTGTAGTTTTTAATCCTTTGA
Organism: Anopheles farauti No. 4; assembly: GCA_000956215.1. Lineage (NCBI taxonomy): Eukaryota > Metazoa > Arthropoda > Insecta > Diptera > Culicidae > Anopheles > Anopheles farauti No. 4. Next base: position 7,870 of record JXWZ01005625.1, on the reverse strand, counting down.
GAACTTGCCAATACATTTATTTATTATTTTTTAAATTTCTGTTAATTTTAATTAAAGATAACTATATTTGACAATGCCAAACTTTGAAGAAAAATCTAAAAATAAATATAAATTAATTGTTTCTGTATGTACTGTAGATTATACTGATAGGTTGTTCAAGCACCCTCTAAGCAAGCAAACAAACTCATTTAAAATTTTTCATAAATGAATGTATCTACTGAGAAACCTCCCCTAAATACAGTGCAAAACTTCAGCTTAATGAAAACCCCTTTTTTTCTGTATCATTAATTTCGATACATTCCAGCTATAAAACTCATAAAACCCACCTACACCGGCCAATCGCACCAACACGCGTTGAGACGCGTTGCATCAGCTCACGAAGGGGGAAAAAAATGCATAATCACCAACCCAACTCGTCCCCCGCCCTAACTGGCCCAATGAAGCGGATGAAGATCTATGACGGTGCAGTAATAAAACTGCATTAAAAACTTGCGCCACCGTAACGAGGGGCTGGAAAGTTGCAGCCGAAAAAAAAACTGCACATAGAGGAACACACACAAAAAAACCATCGGACGGGCGGAAAAATCTGGCTAGAAAACTAAATCCCAAAAGTGCATCCGGGATCCGCATCCGAGCGGTGAGCGGCCGGGTGCCAGGTCCGGCTGTATGAGGAGCTAACACAAATTTGCGATAAAGTACATATTTAACATGTCATGCACATAAATCACGATAATCACATTAGCATACGCGAGGACGACATCGACGACGACGACAACGATCGCCCGTGTGCATTTTCCCGTTCCGGGGTTTTTTTTCCCCCCGTCGTCTTCTTCTCCACATTCCTGCGAGCGAGCTGCATACTAACTTTCGGCCAGCTGCAACCGGCCGATGCAACTAGATGAAGCTTGCCCGGGCGGGATTTAATGTACCATGCGAGAGCACGGACACGGTTGGACGATTTTTCTCCCTTCAACCCGGAATCCGTGCGGCTCACTTGCGAATTAGTTCCGATGAAAGAAAGAAGCAACACACATACACGCACGTGGGAGGAAAATTGAAAGTGCATCTTCCGTGGCCGTGGATCCGTGTCCGTGGTTCGATTCCACATCAAATGGTTACCCCGGTAAAGTTCAAAGGGGACAAAATCAAGTAACCATTGACGCGGTGCACCCACCGATGGAGGTATTATCATATCACGTGTCTGCACGAGGGATGACTTTTCATCTCTGCCAGTCGCCGATAGCACACACACACACACACACCGACATGATCGGCGAATCGAAGGCAGCTTCGACTTTGAAACCCATCCACCGTCGATGTCTTCATGCGACATCCTGTTGCCGGCACTTCTTCGACGGTTCTTCCGTCCCGCGGGCAGCTTGCAGCGGAAGGAAATAAATTGACTTTAAAACGACTTTGAAAATTAAAACTTTCGCCTGGCGGTGATTTTTGGGTGCCCGGGCCGCGGCAAAGGTATAAAGTAGTTTGGCGTGCGGAAATTTACGACCGTGCATAGTGGCGTGTGAAAGAGGATCAAAATAGCGACTCACGATAAGCCGTTTAATAATGTACGGTGAAGATGGTAACGTGGAGATATTGGAAGCCGAATAAGGATGAAAAGAGCTAAGGGTGTTCAAATATTAAGGTTTGACTACACCACCAACTATTCTATTTTCAGAGTGTATTTTAGATTATTTGTGTTAATTAAAGCCGAATGAAGTTTTTTTTTTGCCTTTTCAACGTTTTAATTCATAATTCATGATGTACTGTTTTATCGAATGTTATCGATTTAAAAAAAATCACAATCAATTACTTTTAGATCCAGTAAAGTGTTTGGATTTAAAATGTAAGGAAATTTAAAAGAAAAATTGAAGAAATAACTTTCAAAAAAGAGTAACGTGAAAATCAAAGGAAAGTATAGAAAGTGAACAAAATAGCAAATGCAACCGTTGTTTTTTAGTTCACATTGCATAAATTACTGAAGAATTTTAAGTCTTTATCGATTTGTTTTTTTATGAAAGGAAGCTTTTCTTTCCTGTAACACGTTGTATTATTTCCAAAGCTTGCCCACATTTTACTTCTGTACTTTGTCTTCAACATCAGATAATTGGCCAGCCCCGTCACCTTATTAATCGCGCAGTTTATTATTGCTTTAAAATCAGTTCATAAATTACGCAAAACCGATTGCCGCTGCCATAAATCCTTCAATTACGTTGCACGTACGCCCGTTCGGTGAAAATTAAGCGTAAGTCAGCATTATTTTGCACTTTCCGGCTCCCCGTTCCCATTTTCCTCCTCCCTCCCAGCAAGTGCAAATAAACGTGAAAAATAGCGCACCAAAAATGAAAACAAACGAACGAAGCGGGTTAAGCTCACATATCCGTTACCCATTTGCTGTCATTTGTCTCGCGAATTGTGATGCATTATTGGGGGTAGGTGTGTGTGTGTGTTTGTGTGTGTTTGTGTGTGCAAGCGATGCATCGATTTCCCGCCGGCCATTGCTACTTGTTGTTTGGCAATGGACGTTGCGCCCTGTTATTGGTAGTGTAAATGGTGCAATTGCAAGGACGTGATTTGTTCGGGTGGCGTTTCTGTTTTTTTTTGCTGTGTGTGTGATGTGTTCTTTTTTCTACTTTTTCCTACTTTTTATTCTGTCGAAAGAGATCGCGCTCGTAAATCGTCCTTAATTTATGAACCGGCAAGCAATAAACTCCCATAGGATGTTTGATGACGCGGTGCTGCTGGAAGAGGGAGAGAGGGAAAGAGCGAAAGAGAGCGGCAGATGACGAGCGGAACGTGACATTTGAAGCCAAAAGTGGCCCCCTGAGTGGAACAGAGACTGGCCGGGAGACTCGATACGCTCATCACGCGCTACTCAGACCTGTCAAGTCAACCGTCAGCCGTTGTCTGCATTCGGCAAAATAAAAGGCGTGCAAAGTGCAACGATGCACGCTGATAGCACGTGACATACCTTATCTTAATCAATCGAACCAACACGCTCGAAAAGCAGCGTTTTCCATCGCAATCTCAATTATGATGGTTGAAAAATCTGCCAACAGAGGGCGGTGGAATTTGAAATATTTTTCAATTAATGAAAATAAATACTTTTAAACAGGAATTTCGGTTCAGAAAGATCTCAAATAGCTTGATAGAATTGACGAAAATGGTCACTTTGCACAGTCGCCGTTTGTTTTAAGCGAGCTTTTCTCTCGGGAAATTATTTGTAAAAAATCATGCAACTGTTTTAAAACGAGTAAATAGAAGAATACAATAATTAACAGGGAAATAAGCACAATTCCCCAAAACACGGGTCAAGCGTAAGCGTATTATCGGTTGAATATCCTCTCCCGAGGCTTCATGGCCACACTTTTTTCTTTGATGCAAATTCTCCGAAACTCCGGTTTTGAATTTCGGCGGAAGCCCGACGGCCATTCACTCTTGCGCCCGCTAAAAGGTGAAGCCTGGGCGCCGGTAATCAATAATTCGAACGTTCGAACCGGTCGATGGCCGGTGGTAACGTCGGCGGAGCAAAATTCGACAATTGGATTAACGGTCATCAATTATTGATGTAATTTATTTTTTGAAACAAAAAACACGCACAAAGTGTATCGATTCGGGCGTTCGTGGGAAAATGGAATTATTTATTTTTTCGCATTTTGATTAAATAACGGTTATTTAAACATATCGAGAGATATTCAAAACTACTGAGCGAAAATATTGTTTATGAAATATCGAATGAACTCTTTAAGACCATCAATTTTGAAAACGCCCAGATGTATGCAATTTAATCATTGCATTGTAAAAATATAAAAATAAAGTCATTTTTTCGCTTAAAACATCATTTGATTTGGTTTTCGCTTACAGAACACTAAGCCCAGCGATAATGGAACACATTTTTTCTTATAATTACCACCCACCTTTGATGTAAGAAATACAACAAGAAAAAAATCCAGGAATCCTTTCTTGCTCTCCTTCGCCATCGCAAACAATGGTCGTATTTCATTAACGAAGCAATTACGCACAAATGACTCGATGATCAACGCCACGTTCCACTGTCACGTTCACGAGGCTGCCGGGTGGGGAACGTCCAGGGACACCGTTGGACACGTACCCCTGCACGGATAATAATTATCGTCAGCCTTTCCCTCCCTGCCAATCGCGCCTGCCGGGGCTGCTGCGTTTTATTCGATCGGGGCAAAACCACAGCGACACAAAAATCGGACACACAAACCACGTGTCAAAGTTTTACGCTTCATTTGCTCCCATTCTATACACATCTTTCTCTCTCTTTCTCTTTCTAGCCCTCTCGTTTGGATGGCACTCTGACCGATACAATGATTTGATAAGTTAATCAAACACACATTCGCTACAGAGGTTTGCCGAGGCCGGACAAACACGACGCATCAGCGTCGAGTGCGATGAGTCACGGTGTTTGGAAGCCACCTTTGCTTCGATTGCGATTCGAATCGTGTTTCGGTAAGGAAATCAAATGCACCTAGCGCTCGGATCGCCTCCCAAGACAATTCAGAACGCCCAGAACGGAATATAAATCGCAGTGCTGCTCGGTGAAGTTTTTGCTGATTATTCATTAAACATTGTTTCGCTAGCACAAGCAGTGGTTTTTTTTTGGTGTTGCTATTGCCTATTTTCTAACCCTCGTTTACGCTTCCTGGCTCAATATTCCGTGCGATTCGTCATGGGTGTTTGCGTAAAGGATGGACACACACACACACTCTGAACCGAAGCGGAGCGTTCGTGTTGCAAACACCCTCCTGGCAAGCGCACGCTGGACAGTTACTATAAATCACACCTCATTTCCTGACTCTGATGGGTTCTCCCTCCCACCGCTCGTTTTCCTCTCTCAGGAGGAGGTTTGGTTTTTGCTGGATAAACTACGGTGGAGCCGGAACCCTCCCCTCCCCCGGACAAGACAGACGTTCGATGTAAAAATCACACTGCACCGCTCAATGAACTGCCCTTGCAAATCGGCCGTAGAACGAGCGCCGTCAGGATCTAATGGGGCTTGCCGTTAATAGCGAAACCGGACCAGGCGATGACCCTTTCCGATAGGGCTTGCCCGGGAGAACGAAACGCCTGCCGATGGTCATCAAAAATCGGCCATAGCCGGGCCTATGATTGGACAGTTTCAATATGGGGCTGTGTGGATAGAGCGCTCGGATGTTTTCCAGCCAAATCTACATAAAACACAGGCCTAATGTAATTAGTGTTTCATGTGGCACGATGACAGCCCGACAAAGCGGGGTTTTCTCAGCAGGAGCAGGGAAATGATTTTACAGAACCCGACCCGGCCCATCGCCTTCCCCCACCCAGGCGAAGGAAAACCCGCACCATAAACCAGGGTGTCCTTTATTGAAATTTAAATATTACGGCAATTTAATGCATGTACCGTAACCGACCCACACACGCACACGGCGGGGCAAGGAGAAAGCGGTCTGATCAATGGCTTGCCGTTGGCAGGTACTAGTACCCGATGCCACCCCATTCGCTTCCAGTTTAGAAGCAGGACGTGTTGTGCGCGGGAGCCACAGCCACTATAAAAAAGGGAGCCTAGACATGGTCGTAAATCTAGTGCCATGGCTCGGTTGTTCCGGGTAGCTCCACGGAAAGGGCATAACAACGAACCCTCGGTTTCCCTCGGTTTCGCTTCTCGAGTGCAACGCCGGTACTTGCTCCCAGGGCTTCAATTAATCGACAAATGGCACAGCAGGCAGGCGAACTCAGGCGCCAAAAAAAAAGACTTGGTTCGAAATTTCACGCCGGAAAGGTAGTTGTTGCAAAACTTCCAAGCGCGTATGAGTTGACGGTTGCGTTTAGGTGTAAAATATTCCGCGCTCTTTCGATAGGTCTTATTGCATATGGGAAAAATCATTCGATTCCGTATGCAAACCAATGGTACCGAGAGTGAGAAACAAGGAGGAAACGAAACGTTCCGTGTTTTGTTTTACTACCAACGTTGCAGCGCCTGAAATATGGACACGGGACATCAATTTGAAATGCTAAAACGGTCGACATGAGTTTTTACAACCCGGGTACAGGATGTCCGTCGGAAGCCGCGTCGAGGTGAAATAGGTTCTATTTGGAACCTCAAAGCGAAACCACGCTCGACGCTGGGGAGTTGTCGAACATGACCGCCGGAGTTCGTTTGGGTTACTATTTGTTTTTTTTTTCTCTCTCTCTTTCTCTGTTTGGAAGCTGTTCGATTGTTCGATGCTTGCTAACAGTTTTGCGCTTGAAAAGGTCGCTACTGGGGTGCGGAATCGTGTAGTGTTGATGAGATTTGGTGATTTTACAAGAATGTCCTTTAGACAATGGGACGAAAATGGAAGAATTTGTGTACAACATGGTGCTACAAGGTTTCTGAAAATTGGATGCATTTAGACGATTATATAAATAAAAATACAACATCCAATTGCTATGTAAATGATCGACATTACAAAGCAGAAATAATTGATATGAAAATAAAAATAAAAATATAAAGTAGTGTGATGCTTCAATCATGTGAAATATCAAGCAAGAGAAGAGAGAAGAGAAGTAATAACCATAGAATGAAACGGAGGAAAAATAAGATCGAATTTACGTTAGAGCAGAATATTTATGAATAGAATGAATAGAATTTATTTTTATTTATTTTTATTTGTTTTTTTTAACCTAAAAAATATTTTATTTAGAAGTACGGGAATTTTGCTGCCATATACAGGCAGTATTTAAAAACAACTAATTAGACAACCATCAATTATAAGACATTAGAACACACTGATGAAAATAGTTTCATAAAACGAACCTGCAACTAATGAAATAATAGCAATAGCATATTTTTTATTAAAACTTTTAAATTAAATCTAAATTGAAAGAAAAGAAATTAGAAAAGTGGCATAACGTGAAATGTTTTCAGTAAAGTAATCTTGAATTTAAAATGAGAGTGAAAATTGAAGACTGCAAAGAATGTAATATATTAAAATGGAGACAGTTTTGAAAATTGAAATTGCTATATTCTGTAATAATTATTCCAACCTAACCATATCGGTGAAAGAAATGCAATCACACGGAATAATTCTAAACTATAGATTTTCCTGGTTTTGTGTGCTGTATTTGAGCAATATCATAATTTTTACCACTATCTCACTGTATCGATCATTTAATTTTGTCTAAAATTCGGAATAAAGGAGATATTTCATTATCGAAAGTGAGTTGCCATTTCATTCCGTCCCCGAAACCTTGCTGTATACACATTGTACAAACACTTCCCAAGCTGCTCCCGTCACTAACGAACCTTATAACATCCTACTCTCTGCTCCTGTCTGGGAGGCAAGTTTCGGTTGATTGTTTTCTATCATAATGCTAATTAAAAATATTAACTTTTCTTTCCATCGACTTTCGATGCTCTTCCCCGATGTTCACCACACACACACACACACACACACACACACAGAGCGCCTGTGTTTGGAACTTTTCACCAGCGAAATGAACGATGCATCTTGGCAGGCCACGCTAGTGCGGGGAAGGAAACCGGTCCGGCCACAGCAACCAAGCGGAGGGAATTTTCTTGACTTCCGTTGATTGAATAAAGGCAGCGGAAATCTGTTTGATGATGATTAAAAAGGGATTTTCCGAACGTTCACCGTACAATGGCGCCGACCTTGGTTTGGCTGGCAGGTTGGGCGTTTTGGTCAGTGTGGTTGTCGTCCGGTGGGGGAGGAAAATTTCCTCCGCCACTGTTTTCTCGGAACACACCGAGCCTCACCGAGCCGAGGGATGATGAAAGGCCGGCTTGTTGGACAGGCCGGGAAAAAACAAAGTCCAGCCTAGATCGGGGCGGCGTTTCCCTTTTTTGCGCCGTCCGTTGTACGCG
>JXWZ01005624.1:0-14508 GCA_000956215.1 Anopheles farauti No. 4 | reverse complement strand
TCGACAAAATGCAACATTGTAACTCTTGCAAACAAATACAAATGTCGTCGAAGAAAAAAAGACTCATTTATAATGGTAATGTATGCGATAAAACATATTTCCCGTCACTGATATGCAATCTGCTTCGGCACCAGATGGTGTATCCGTGTAAGTTTCCCTTGATTGCCGTACTTTCTCCTGATCGATTCCTTGAACGGGGGAACCCACCGTGCCCGGTCCGAGTTGTGGAAAAATCGAATCCCATTCCCTTTTCCGGAACAATGGCAACTGTGAAGCGACCCCGGGGGCAAGTTGCGCCCGAAACTATACAAATATTTTCACCCCCGGCCAAACTCATCGCAGCATCCGTAAAATTGGTGCCGGAAGGTGCTCCAAACGGTTTGCCGAAACCGATCCGAACGAACCGGCCCGACAGGGGTGGTCCTGATGGATTAGGATAATGCATTTTTCATGACCGTATCGGTAGCGTCTTGTTTGCTAGTGCATTCATTTGTTATACCGTGGCCCTGCCAGTGAGTGCGTGTTTTGTTGTTTCTGAGAGGGTGGCTTTATTTTTTCGGGGAGGCAGGCCAAATTAGTCCTTGTGCTTGGAGTGTCTCGCAACAAACGGAGTGCACACTTATCAACGTGCTCGGAAAAACCTCAGCAGATGGTCTTTCAGGCAACCGTCGCCCGAAGGTACGGTCCAATTCTGAATGGTTGCTCCTGAAGAAATGTGCTCTTGAGAGTTGTGTGCCCCGCCCGGAAGGAGGGAAGCAAAAGACGCGTATGTTTACAAACAATGCGATCGTTGCATGCGTTCCTTAATGTCGCATCGAGCCCGTTCTGGTCGAATAGACTACCGGTTTAGGGAAGAAATAGGAAACAAAAAAAAAGACCGAACCAAACGCCAGTCTCGCACGGTTCATTAATTTTCGTAAAATGTCGAAAAACCCCTCTCGAGTGGGCCGACGCCATTGTGTGTTCTGGCATTGTGCGTAGCTGTTTGTACTTTTTTATCACGCGTTTTCCTGCGTCCCGAGATCTGTTAGAATCGGTGCGGTGGGATGCGGTCTTAAAGTGGCTGCCTCATTGGCTGTGCGATAATGTCTTGATTAGGAGAACTTCTCTCAATCACACCCGAAAAGTTTGTAAAACTTCCACCAGGCCTTTGTTTGGGTCGGCTTGACGAAGGATGTGGCCTGTCGCTCGAGGGGGGATTTTGGTGTTGTTTTTTTTTTACTTCCTCCCACTCTCAGTGCTTGTCCTCAGCTCTGGAGTACTGTTATCCTTACGACACTTGTGTTTATTACCCTTTGCAGTACGGGGAAGTGTTTCGAAAACCACCAAGCCGGGCATTGTACAAGCCGGCTCCGGTTTGGGAAATGAATAATGAAGTAACATGGATTGAAATGCAGATAACACCGACATCTTATTACCAGCCCGATAGGGTAAGCCACCTACACAAACACGTATGGAAAGAATGGGTTTTTTTTTCGCCCTCCCCCGGTTAGTATCGTTGAAGCAATTTATCTAGCATGACTCACTGAAAAGAAAGGGGACTTGTGTCGCCGGGAGATGGATGAATAAAAATTTCCCTTCACAATACACCCCGGGCGCCTAGACGCCGACGAAGGTCACCAGTAATTGTCTACGATCGAATGAAAGACACCGGCAGCCGGTAGAAGCGATAAAGTTTTTAAAAATTAATGGAATGTAAATTAGGCCCATCGTTATGAGCCGTGCAACGGGGTGGAGTGAGAAATTAAAACGATCAGATAATCTGGTTTGCTCAGCGACAGTCGCTCTGCGAAAGTGTTTTAAATATTTGAAACCATTCTTTACACATTAAAAATAATTGGATGGTCCGGATGAAAAGTTTAGATGCTTTCTTGATGGCAAAAAAATTAATTTTTAAAATTACTACCAATATCAAAACAAATTTGAGAGTGTAGCTACGAATAAAACAGCAGAATGCGGACAATTAAAGTTGACTTAGGTTCATGTGTCGAAAATTTTATTATTCTAGATTTGCAATAAATTCACGACGAAATATAACAAGTACAAAAAGAATAAAGCTTTTTTACGCCTGTCGATTTACTAAGCATTTATCTATTGTCTGTGTTAGTACATTATTCGAGCAGCTACTCAATTCTAGCAGTATCGTGCGTCAAATGTTCTGTTTATACTTATGATTGAGATATAATTTAATAACTATTAGCTCAATTTGTTAACTAGAATCAAACTGAAACATTATTTTTATTAGTTTAAAAGGAAAAACAGTTTAAAAGTAAGTTATTATCAATAAACCACGAAATCATTTTAATTCTATGTGTAATAACCGATCGATCATCGGATTAAATCGACCATCTTCTTCAAAAGCCTTTCAAGATAATTTTGCCCAAATGCATGTTGTCTCATATCAAGTAATCGTTTTCAATCGCTCTCTTTTCATCTTCACTCGAACCGTTTACTTTACGTGTCCGCTGGACTTCAATAATCTTCAAACTAATCCCCGGCACAATAGCATCGTCGTCACCATCCCGCCATGCCGCAGACACCAAAATCAATAGCGCAGCGTAACACCATCGGACACGGGGATATTAATTTCAAGGGACATTTCAAATCGCATCGCCATTCACAAACGGCAGCGAGACAGCGAATAGGATGACTCCAACGCTAAGCCTCGTTCGGCCAATTCGAACGGAACGCGTTTGATCGATCGCGCGAATAGGAAGAAGAAGGTGCCGACGACAATCGGGCTCGAGTACCATTACTGAAAGCGGATCAATAGGTCCTCCCAAAGGATACACAAATACATAGGGCGGCTTCGTTTACGGTTTCACGGTGTGAGCGATATTTAAATTCGATTTCAGTTCATCAAATCGATAGATTTATGCGACGGGTGTGAAAAGTCGGAGTCTTTGTGCCGTCTTTCCACCTCCCGGACACTCCGGTCGGTTTACATTGTTTATTCAGGACTTTGAATACGCCCGATGTTGTTGATTACTGCTTCCTTCGTCTTCCTCCTTTAAACCCCTCGCACTTACTTCAACAAACCCCAGAGTATTTGCGGAGAGTTGATAAAGAAACAATACCGACGTTAATACGATTCAAATTATCCAGGGACTTTTTGCGAAAGCCTGTGGCCCCACCGTCCGGTGAAAATGGAAACGCTCGCCATCGTCGTCGTTGTGTTTGCCGTCCGTGTCCGCCTCCCCCCAAGTGCGCCTTTTCAGCGCAACCGTTTTTCGCCCGAAAAGATTCGCTTCCGGTCGTCCCAAAAGCCGGACTCCGGAGTCTTGACGCACTAAATCAACATCCATTGTGGCTTGATTATGAAAGGGCAGAAAGTGTGTGCGCGCGTGTTGGCACAGGCGGTGCGGAAAAACAAAACAAAAATGTCCACCGGGCAATGGATGGTTTTGGTGCGCCGTGCCAGCAGGGCTGGTGCAAAAATATTGTCCTTCGGGCGCACTGTGTCAACATCGGGTGAACGGATGGTGTAGGCAAACAGCAGCATATTCTTGCTGCTGCTGCTCGATGACTTCATGCCACCCGGAAAGGAGTATTTCACACGGTGCCTTTGGATTTGCTGAGGTGAAGCCATTGACTTGCAGCCGTGTTGGGTTGTAAGTGATTGATTTGATGCCTACTTCGTCATCCTCACAGGCCAAGCTGTGCCGGACGGTGTCGAGGAATCGTCGTAACGACCATAGAAAGCTATCCATCGGCTTGCAGCTAATCGGTTCCATCGACAATGGGACATGCGGGATTTGGCCCACAGGACGGGCCGTCGAATGTCGTTCCCGATGGGAACCTACCCGCTCCGTGGCCCGGCAATCCTTCTGATCCGAACACTTTGCGTTGGCAGGAAACATGTTTACTTTCAATCACCGCTTGAATTATTGATTTGTGTCCGTGTGAACTTCTGCCGGACATTCGAGGCCCCATCGAGCTGAGCCGGCCGTCTAGATGGAAAGCTGCCAATGGCTAACGCCTGGCCCCGAAACACAATGCAAACTTCCTTTTTCACTCGCAAACTGCGCTGCAAGCCATTGGGAATGCACCATCGAGCGACGATAATGCAAATGTAAGCGAAACACACAAACATGAAAATTCCATTTAAAATACCGCACACAAACGAATGGGGTAACGTACCGTTCGACGGTCAGCATTGATTGCAATGCTCTTTAGGTCATCGTAATTACATGAACAGTTTCTATAGAGACCAGTAGCCGTCTACGATTCCAATATGCCCCTGGGGGTTAAAGGTAGAACTTTTCGTTACAGATCTACTCAAACGTCGAACGTTACGTCTGGACGATGCTTTCGGATAATGAATGGCTCCAAAGCCTCCAAAAAATACAAATCCGGCCTTGTGGTTTCGGCAAATGGCATTCGCTCCAATCGAGAACAATCGAGAGCGATTTACAACAACAACAAAATACTGAAGGTTTTTCAATACTTAATCCCATTGCCTATTGTATAACCGGGTTAGGAGATTTAAATTTGCTTGTTTTGTTTCAAACTAAAGTTTTTAAAAAATTCTATAAATTTGAAAACAATAGACTAAAATCCACGATACAAATTTTGTATGTGCAAAACAATAATAATGTCTAGGATCCAATTTAATCCTCTTCATATTAATGTATCGTTTCATATCAGGAACGGAGGAAAAAGTTAGTAATTCTCAATATATACGGGTTATTTGAAAAATCTTAGCTTCAGGAGATTGAAAGACGCAAACATTTCTATATAAAGGCTTTTAAGCAGATCTAAAAAAATAGACATTTTTGTATAGAATTTTCGTTAATTGAGGGTTTTCTAAAAGTAATAGTTTCGAATTTGTTATGAAAACCACTCGTCTGAAGGCCTTTTCAAGGAGTCGTAACTTAATCACACTAAGCTTGCAGTGCGATAAATTACGTCCAACGTATCAAAATCTCCTAAGCACCTCATTTGTTTCCTTGTTGCTCTCGTACGAGTTGTGCAGGACATTAAAGTCCATAATGTGTCCAATAATGTCACTTCCTGTGGAGGGGACTTTTGCACGACGCCACCAAACAACAAGCTCTAATCGTTCGTTTTAAGAACCATAACTAGCAACGTCGGAGTTTAAGGAGCGCTCTACAGAACGGAAACCAAACGCAACGCAACCTCCGCCCAATGCTCCACAGGCCGAGAAATTATGCGAGAACGTGTAAGTTGGCGGTAGTTTTGTTCCGTGGTGCGCGTTTTTTTTCCGTACGAGGTGGCTCGAATGCCAACTCGGCTCTCGGAAGCAAATTGGTTAACATTTGCCACCCTTGCAAAGAGTGCACTCGGCCACTCGACACAAATGGTTTTGCGGCGCCTTCAAGACTGCCCCCGACGGCTTGCTCACGTATGCAGTGAGTGAGTCGCCCAAGCGAACCGGAAAGCAATTAAAAAATACAACTTCCTCGTCCTGGACGAGGGCATGGAGCGAGTCAGGATAAAGGTGGCACCTACTTACGGACTCCGCCGTTGCATATGTGAGTAAATGGAATAATCATTGGACGGGGGTGAAACGTCGTGAAACTAAAACAAACTACGTCCGAGTGCAAACTCCTCTGGGCCTTCCACCGGCGCTCGTACTCGAGCGAAAGGCGCGAGTAAAATTTATTCCAATTATAATTCCACCGGGCGACGGGTAAAAGCACTACGGTTCCGTTTGATGTTTCCGGTGCCGGCAAGGGAAAACCGCACCCGTGTTGATGCAGTCGGTGACAAGCTGCCTCAAGGCGTCGTGCCCTTTGAGTGGCGTCGGTTTCTTCTACGGTTGAGTTGAGGCTCTAATCTAGCTCCTCGCCCGGCTGCTAGAGGACGGTGGTAAAAAGTCACCACACCAGTGACTCACGAGCCGCCACGTACCTGGGCGTGGAAAATTGCCCAGATTTATCAGCCATACTTTATCTCCTGTCACACACGCCCGTCACCCGGGGAATGTGCGGGCTCATGCGCCATAACAGCTTTAAGTAATCATAATTTTGATGAAGACGCCACCGCCGCGAATATGGGTATGAATTTTTGATGGACAATATTCACAAAACGCTGGGATACGCTAATGACGCCTGGAAGGTGATCGAAATAGGGCCCACTAGGAATTTGGTTTCAGCTATCGGGTAATCAATCTTGCGTGAGATTTTTGGCTAAAGGCTGTCAAACGCTTCAGGTAAGGGAAGAATACAGGAAATCTGTTTCTCAGTGAAGATTTCTTCGGAACGAAATTGATGTCCAGATTGCAGCACCATTCCATCTTAATTAGCTATGGTAGATTGGGCTTGCTGAAAGCAATCTTTCAGGAACTCAAGTTGATCGAGTGTTTTTGATGTATTTAGCTTTTTTTTTGTAGCATGCAATCATTTCAAAACAATTTAAAATTGCACATATTGTCAAGAAAATTGGGCTTTGAATGTCCACGATTTAGGTTAAACCTTTCCACGATTTAGCTTCGAAAAAATGAAAATTACTCAGGATTATTCACCTTCTATGCTGCTAGATTTGTCAACGATAACATTGCCTCTGTTGGTAGTGCATTATCGTGTTCGCGGTCTTTTTTGTGTATTTGCGTTGTGAAATTTTATTATGTAAATCCCAGGCATTCAGTACAATATAGTCCCCAATAAAATATGACGGAAAACATTCAGGCAAAAATAAAACCCATTTCAAAATTCATTCCATGCAAAACACAAAAAGCTCACATCAAAATGCGGAACATTAATTATTCAAACCGTTTTGCTCCCGATATGTTAACTTACCTCGCACAGCGCGCTACGCCGTTCATTTTGCCTGATTGTCCTCGGAAACAAATCGTGCAATATCCTGCATAGTTCGTTAGAAATTCTCGCATGATTGATGCCGTTTAGAATATTTACAGCCCAATCTAACTAACAGCAGAACGGTGTCCTGTCTCATATCAACATTTTCAAAAAATGAAATGTGACCTGTAACAATGGCGAAAGAGCCGCGTGATCTTTTTTTTATTCGTCACAAAAAAAAAATGCATAAACAAAGCACACCGTGGTATTGAATCGGTGCATCGGAAAACATTTCAATATCCATATCCACATATCGGTTGTCATTTATTTTAAATTGCGGTCGAAACTGTTGGCAGTTAAAAGTCATTTCCCTGGCGTTGACCGTAGCCGATTGTCGTAGTCGGATTGGGTTCGAGAAAAACGAACAGGAGCCGCACCGAATACCGTCCCAATCGCCGATTACCGTGACGAATGGCGATGGACGCAATCGTACAGCGCGGGCAAAGCCATTTTCCATTCCATGTGCTTCATATCCTTGTAATGCTGGGCTTTTGCCACCCGCAGCCGCCCGGAAAACGCAACAAGGTTTCCACCGCAAGTACCGGCCCGACACATCGGGTTTTCGGAAAAACCATCATCACCGACCGACCCCGCTGGCCGTCGGTGACCATCGAGTGAAACCGAAAAACGTTTTGCGGTTTTTGTTCCCCCTGCCCACGAGTGCACGTTTGTGCAACATGGCAAATGGTGCAAGCGCGGTGTGACCACACCCGGCCACCGTGGATGGGAAATAAAATAGAAATAACAGGCGGCCACCAGATCCAGGTCCCCGGCACGCGCACACCTCCCCAAGCGTTCATCTCGCAACCGAAAATACTGAATCATGCAAATGAGGATAATTTCCATTTAAATAGTTTGTTTATCAGCTGCACCGGGGCAGCCCCGGGGTGGGCAAGACTTTTCCGACCTTCCGCATCGGGCAGGTCGGGCAGCAGATATGCGAAACCATTCCATGCATTTTTGCATCCTTGACCATGCACTGCCTCCGGCACGGGTGAGTGTATGTGTGTGGTTTCGTCTTTTCCACAACGACGGGGCCAGAAATTCGCACCGACATTCCGTTGGACGTTTGTGTGACACTTTAAGCTAATAAATTTATTGCCACCGGTCGTTTTCGGGCGGGAAAATGGCCCGCCGGTGCTATTTTGTGCACGTTATTATGATCAACAATCTCGTTTGGTTAGCGGTAGTGATGGTTTCTGTTTGCAAAATAGCTTTTCAAACCCAAAAAACAATAAAAGGACGATATTCAAGGAATATGGTATTAGTGTAGTTTATCAATAACTATTGTTTTCTTTTTAATCATCATTTGCAACGTTCAAAGGCTGGAATATTCATTTTTTTACAAAAGTATAAATTGCTTTTAACAGCGGTTGAAAATTGTTTAAAGTGGCACATTTAACAAAAATATGTTAAAAATGTACAAGCGTGTAAGGTTTCAATTTAAGTACTATTTTTTGAAAATATTGACGTAGTATCTGATTTAAACAACTAAGCTAGAATAATTCTTGAATATTTGATCCACAGTTGTTACTAATTTAATTATATCTCTAAATAATTCGCTTTACGTTTTTTTAAATGATTGTAGAAGATATTAAATTCTAAAAATTCAGTTTTTAACCTTTACAAGCAATAATGCATTTTCAATATTTTTAATGCTTGGGTTATTAAAAATAATTAAAAAAGATTATTTTGTTAAATATGTTATACTAAATAATGAATATTGTTATTTTAAATCCATATTTAATCCATAATGCATTGTTTGAACAATAACAACTTTGAGAAGAGAAATAAATAAATGTAAATGAGTCAAATTTTTTAAATGACAAACTATAGTGTATTAAATGTGACTATGTTTTGAATATCACTCCAATTTAGATTGCAAATTTTTCATACTTTAAAAAAATAGTAAAATGAAATGTAGAGTAATAAAAAAACGACAGAAAAGCTAACGAAAAAGTCCTGAATGTGCATAAACACAAAGAAATTCACGAAATTTGTGATAGCGTTGCAGTAAATGCAACCGTTTTCGGGCATGTTGTTAATTTACTTCTTCTCGAAAGAAAAGGCACCGGTACCGGGCGAATGCAGAAAAAAACTCGAAACAAATGGAAAATGTAGTTACCGGGCAGGGAAAGTTGTGATAAGTTTTATAGTCTTCGAAATTGCTTTTTTCCTGCTGCTGCGCGAGCGTAGAAAATTTTAGTCACTTTTTTTTATCCCGAAAAGCGTTCTACAGCTGACCAAATGATTAAGAAGGGCAAGCAAAGTAAGTCCGGTTTTATGAAGGTGTTTTTGGACGAAAGAAAAAACCCGGCTCAGTAATCAGTACCTTCAAATGGGCGCCCACTTTGCTACTACGTTTTTTTCCCCCTCCATTTAAACCCGTTTCGCTTCGGTCACCAAACTTTCGCTTATTGAATTGGCTTCGCCCTTTATGAATGACTTTTCATCGCGTGCGCTAAGTAGAAATAATCTCGCCCTCGTGCGCCGCCCGCCGTAGACTAACTTTCGAATGCCCGCGGGGTACTTTAACCTTTTCTTTTTCGTTTTCGTAGCGCTCTTCGAAAGCTGGTGCTCGTTATAACCAACCGCCGCACCGGATATTACCTATCCCTGCCTGCGGGGTCACGGCGAGCAAAGGACGAGTGGCGAAAAAAAGGAGCACACCACAGCAGAAGAAAAAAAAACAGCAGATTCAGGATCAGTAGATTTGGACGCGCCCTGCCATGGGCTGATCTGCATCAGAAGGTTTTCGGTTAAAAGGTTGTGCATCCTTACATCCGGGCCGGGTCCCGTGTCCCGGATTCTAGCGACAAGCCGTAATGGTACATATTTTTTCGCCGTTTTATGACGCCCTCCACCCTATCGCGAACCCTATTTTTCCACACTCAAAGGGGTATCGCCGTAAAGGACTCTAAGTATCGGTCTCGGTGACCTCGCCGCTAATACGGTGCTAAGTGGAAACAGGTCCTTGGCGCCCGGGCTGGGTCCCCAAAATCCACGAAACGATCGCACCGGGACCGGAATGGTACGGATAAAACAGGATAGTTGAAAGTTTGATGAGAAAGAAATCGCCAATCTTGTCGACGCGGTGTGGAGGATGGTGTGGGATCCTTCCTCCGGTCCGTTTCATTTCCGTCCACCACCTTTTCGCACCCTCCCCACCGGGGAACAAAGGGGCAAAGTTTAAACCGTTCTGCAGTTGAGAAAAAAAAATTGGTTTGCTCAAGAAAATGAGAGTGCGAGTGTCCCTGCAGCGTAGTTAAGCTGCCTTCCTTGCTTCGGTGGCCGGCAATAAAGGACTCGAGGTGTCGAATACCGGATGATCCGGTGGCTCTCTCACACACACACACATTCATTCACTCACAGAAAAAAGCACTAGTGCCTGCCGTACGGTGCACGAACAAGAAAGAGCACGTTGGAAAGTTCCACCGAAAAGTTTCCCATTCAAAGAAGAACGAAAGTCAATTTACGATTATCGCGTCCGGGCAGTCCCGGCTGGAGGCTGCCTGGCGGCCACTGTCAAAGTGTCCAGCTCTCCAGCGGCACCAGCCACCGGTCGGTCGATGTTATCCGATGATGTTCCGAAAACGAGCGACCACGCCGCACCCAACCCAAAACCCCGCGGAAAAGCGCCGGTTGCGAATAGTTTGTTTTATCTAGATTTTATTTTGCTCCTTCGCACCTCCGTGCGGGGTGTTTTGTTTCCGTTCCCGTTCCTGTATAGTGCTCCGGTCGGGTTTAAAAATTGCATAACCTAGTACGTCGGAAGGGGATCCTCTTCGCACGCTGCGCCCCCAAAAGACGTACCATCCGATTGGGCGACGTGTTAGTTGTTTAGAACAGAAAATTTTAAACTTAATTAAACGAAACGAACCGTCCAGAAAAAGGGTGGGGAGTTCTCCGGCAGTGAGTGCAAAGAATCGCTTGCCGGGATCGGTTTCGTGCGAAGAATGTTTCATAATACACATGCAACCACCGGTACAAAACATTCTGTGACGAATTTCGGAGAAATTGAATCCAATTTATTGCTTGGAAATTTCAAACCAAGCGTTTTTGGCGGCGGGTCCGGTGGTCCGGCGGTCGGCAGAATGGTAATCAAATCACGTGCTCGCAACACACCGGGGGGAGGGCGCGTTGCTAAAATCCATATTGAATTAACAACGTATTACGTGCCGAAAAGGTCGATCGCACGTGCGGATGCAACGTTTGCCGGACTGTCGAAGGATATTGGGCGCTGATAATGCATACGATATTGTTCGGTGTAAACATGTTTAATGTAAATTTGCTTCTAGCAGTTTAGCGAATCGGTGCTTTTAATGAGATTGCGAACTGTTTAGATAAAATGAGAAGCAATGAGTATTTTGGCAGATATGCCTCAGACAACAATTGTGTTTTTTTTTTCTATAAAGGTGAGAGGTGAGCTAAAGGATTTGCGGGAATTTACATGTTTTTTAATTAATATGTGTTGAATAATAATTTTTTTAAATTTGTGATATAAAATTAAAAAAAAATGGTTTGAAACGAAAATTTCAAGTATAAAGGGTTAATTTTACAAGTTTTCAAAAATTTGATATTAGCAGTTGCCAATTTCTTTAATTAATAGTCAGAGCGAAACGAAGAGATGGCAACATTAATTTAGACAAATTAAGGGTGGTTTTATTTAAATATTTTAATTAAATTAACAAAATAGTATATTTTGATCTATATGAGCACAATTTTTTTTTCAATTCTCGTATCGATTTGTAGGTCCACGAACTCCAAACGAAAGCAAACCCTTAATCGCTGCTTCGCCAATCTCCATTTCCCTCTCCTATCTTCAGTCTGCATCGCTTAGGTTATGGAAATGATCCACCGTCCGTCCGCCAAATGTCCGTACCTTCATTTGTCTCAATTAACAAACACGCAAAATAACCACACGGGCGAGGAACATCAAACGGCTTCGGAAATAGTTGTGGATTCTTGCGAGCGGACGCGGACGGGTGCGTGCTTCGAATGGATTTGTAACCGGTTCCGAGAGAACATTTGATGCGGTAAACTTGTCCACTCACGCGGCTATCGGCCGGAAAATCGAATTGCTTTCGAAAACCGGCCGCGCTTCGTGGGTCGTCAATCGAGCGTATCCGAAACGCTCCCGTTGTAATGAAATCGATAGGCTAGTGGTGGCAGTTAAAGGAATTTCATTACCTACCCCGATGGCAGTTAGGTGGATTGCTTTGGAGTTTAAGATTGTGCTTAGTAGGAAACTAGTTTACTACTGTACAGAATGAGCGAATGATTTTAACGTATTTTTACATTTATTTCTGATATATTTTCGATACCAATTTAGAAAAGAATATAAATTATGTATTTTGAAAACATTTCCATATTTTCGGCGACCTCAGTTTTTGAGCGTTTTTTGTTCCATTAAAACATTTAAATTTAAATATGAACATCAGTGACCTTTAGTGAACAAAACGACTATTTCGCCATAAAAAAGTAAAACTACTTTTATCGCCAAAATAGTTAATTTTTTTTAAAGATTTTTTGGTGATAAAGTTAACCTCTACATTTACAAAAAAAAACATACTTTTATCTCTGTTGGTATCGGAGATCTAAAAATGCGTTTTCAAAACCGTGAAAATCTCCATTTCATCTTTGTACTAAAGCAAGAATAGGCAAAGGAAAGTTGCATTTTCAGTGTTTCAAAAGCATCTTTAATCGTTGCCTTATTTTTTCATCAAACCATTTCCTTGACTGTCGAACAATGCACTTGAAGAAATTCGTATTTCTCACACGTTCAAAGCGCTCCCGCATTCCATCAGAGTACAAAAGAAACACGCATTAGCCACTTGGGATATCCTTCGTCATCGGGTTTGTCTTCTTTCCATCAGTGGCCGGCTGAATTTCGATCTCCGAAGACTGATGCGCGCCTCGAACTCGCAGCATATCGTCGCTAATTGATCGATCCATCATGGAGCGGTGGCCGAACCGACGACCACCAGATACCGATAAACCGGTGCCCGGCCCGGCGATGGCCGGCCAGCGATATCTTCTCACCGTATCCGATTACGGCAATGATTAATTCCTGACGTTCGCCGTCCGTCCGGTCGGCCAATCGGCATCGGTGCGCTTCAGTAAACGGTTACGGATTTATTAATTGCCCATCGAGCCCTGGAATGCTTGGTTCCATCGCCGGGAGGAGGAGGAGGAGACCACGGAGCACTCCGGGGTTAAGCATATTTCCATAATGATGATAGCGTTTGGTTCGGGGTGGGACAGTGGGTCTCGCAAGATTCGGATTCGATGACAGCCACACCGGCGGGGCCGGGCCCACCTGCCGGGGTGGTATTTTATTAATCCAATGGACGACTATTTGTTTTGGTCGCTGGTGGGGCCACCGGTACGCAGAAA
Organism: Anopheles farauti No. 4; assembly: GCA_000956215.1. NCBI lineage: Eukaryota > Metazoa > Arthropoda > Insecta > Diptera > Culicidae > Anopheles > Anopheles farauti No. 4. The sequence goes on along the minus strand of JXWZ01005624.1, from coordinate 1,291 downwards.
GTGAAATTAATGTGTCTGTCTTTACGCTTTGTTTTTTTTTTAACGTTCCGATTACATGGTAGATTCTATTTTTTTAATTTTCGCATTACCATCTAGAACCGTAAAAGCCGGCGGCCACATCGGTCACTCTAATGGGCTCGTTTGGGTTGGGTTCTGGCGCGATGGCCGGTCACGCAAATTGCGGTCGTAGTTACGTTCGCATTTTTTTTTCGTTTTTTTTTATGTATATATATTTCAACCAAGCATTCGGTGATGATGTGGGACGAACGGATGAATCGATTGTTTCACGTTACAGCATGACTTCATTCCGAGCAGGCAAATTAGTGGGGAGGCGTGTGTTTGCGGCAGGAGTTGGGGATCGTTCGCTTTTTTTCCTCAAACAAAAGTTGCGATAAAGGAAGGCAGTTGGATGTAAATACATCGTAAATTTCCATAGTCATGTTTGTAAATGGGTCGGGTTGTTGTTCATTTATTTTTTTCGGGAACGGTTGAGGTACTTTAGCGTTCGTATTTCGTCCTATAAATATCCTTCATTTTAAGCGATTAAAAAAGCGCATTCGTTTTTTATTATTAAATGTCGTAAAAGACATTTTATTTATTTTGCCGTTTGCAGTGTTACGTAGAATTTGTTGTTTGTCATATCATTTAATATTTTTTTATTAATTTATATCATGCCATAAAAACGAGAGCTGGTAAAACGCGTGAACCTGAACCATTAAAATGGTTCAGTAACACACCTTACACATCAATTCCCTACCGCCGCGCAGCGAACAAACAAATCACTCACGGCAAATAAACCAAAATTCGGATGCACCGGAAGCGAGCGTCACCGGGAAAAAGCGCCCAAATTTCATAGCCATGATAAGCGGCACACTCACAAGTTGACGCGCCCCGAACCTTATTGCCTGCACCTCTTCGAACACCCCCCCTGTCCCGGGTGAATCGATGTGATTGTGTGCTAAGGGCTGCTACTCCCCCTTCAAGCTTTAAACCAGCCGAAGGTGCGAGCCCAACAAACAAACCGTCGGCCACAATCGTCAGCACCGACGTCGTTCGGTGCGGTTTTGTCAGCACATCAACAGCCCATTCACTGGCTGGGCACCCCTTTTGCGGTACGGTAGGCTCCGTAGTCATAAATTCAATGTTGATCACCTGAAATCTTTCGATTCCGGTGGGGAAGGGATTTGCTAGTTGTTTCGTTTTTTTTTTCTTTCAAATATTCTATGGTATTTATTCGACCAACCGTTTTGTGAGATTTTTGGGTACCTCTCTCAGTGTGTGTGTGTGTGTG